>JAGFNQ010005715.1:216357-256576 GCA_024364735.1 Boesenbergia rotunda
AGGTAAATTCTCCCGAGAGGAGTAGGTGAGGACGCGTTCCCCTTGAGGGAACATTAGGCGTCGGTTCGACCTAGGGCTCCATTTTGGAGACCAAAGTCAGAACCAAGACAGCCAAGGCTGTATAATTCATTATGTTATTGGTTTATTGTGTTTTGGACTAACCCTGGATGCAGGACCAAAGGAACGTGTGTCTGCAGCTCAGAATGCCTCAAAGGAAAGAGGCGATCGCTGACCAGGGCGCCCGGAGTGTCCCGGGCGCCCCCAAGGTGAACACAAAACACAACACAACCAGAAGAACCTCGACAGTACAGTCTGAGGGCGCCCCCGCTGTCCCGGGCGCCCCCATTGCAAAACAACTCTGCTGCGCTACACGCCCAGGGCGCCCCCGCTATCCCGGGCGCCCCAAGCCAGACTTGCCGAGGAGACCTCAGCGATGCGGATAAGAGCTGGCCGAGTCAACCAGGGCGCCCCCAGCGTCCAGGGCACCCCGTCAAAGGGTTATCCCGAGTTCTTAGGGATAAACCCTTGACCGCGCCTTTTGGGGATCAAGCGCCACGTGGGGGGGCGCCCCCGTCGACCAGGGCGCCCCCAGGCCCTATATAAAGGGCCTTCGACCTCCTTCTTCAGAGCATCAATTGCTTCGACACTTCTGCGCTCTTCTGCTTCCGCGACACGCTCCAGAAATCTTCCAACTCGAGCTGACGACGTCCCGCTGCTCCGAAACTTCGATCTACACCGGACGTCGGTAACGAAGAGCTGTATTTAAAGTTTACTAAACTGTTCTTGTTATAATCTTTCTTGTAAACATTTACGAACTTATAGAATTGCCCGCAGAAAACGGTCAACGACCGTGGGCCTTGGAGTAGGAGTCGACACAGGCTCCGAACCAAGTAAACCGACTGTGTTTGCATTGTTCTGTTTTTCTTTTATTTCTGCTGCGCACCCGCTCTTTTTAAATCCGAACGATTTGCGACATTCACCCCCCCTCTATCGCATCTCTCGATCCAACAATTCGAACTTAGGAGACTAAGTTTGAATGAGAGTCCAAATGTTGTTGATGGTGATGAATCCGATGACGATGAGCCTAGACATCCCATAGATCAGCCGGATCCTGAGGCTGAGCTTATGCCTAGTGAACTCATTCAAGAAGCACCACCAACACCAAGGCAAACTAGATTAGCCTCTAGTCATCCCCAAGACCAAATTGTTGGAGACATCCATCATGGGGTTAGAACTAGATCATTCTTCCGGAATGAGGCTAAAGAGGTTGCTTTAATTTCCGAAATTGAACCTAGAAAAAATGATGAATCATTAAATGATCCCGATTGGATCATTGCAATGCAAGATGAACTAGGTCAATTTGAAAGAAGTCAAGTTTGGAACTTAGTCCCTAGACCTAAGAAGACCACCATCATTGAAACCAAATGGGTCTTCAAAAACAAATTGAACCATAAGGGAGAGATCATTCGAAACAAGGCACGCTTAGTAGCCAAGGACTATAGTCAAGTTGAAGGCCTTGATTACGATGAGACATATGCTCCCGTGGCACGATTAGAATCCATTCGATTGATGCTTGCGTTTGCAGCACATCGTGGCTTCAAGTTATAGCAAATGGATGTCAAATCGGCCTTTCTAAATGGTCTAATAAGAGAAGAGGTCTATGTTGAACAACCTTCGGGGTTTGAGAGTACCGAATTTCCAAACCACGTGTTCAAGCTCAAAAAGGTACTCTATGGCCTTAAACAAGCACCCCGAGCTTGGTATGAGCGGTTGTCGACATTCTTAATCGAGAAAGGCTTCGTTAGAGGCCAAATAGACCCTACACTATTTCTACGTAGAGATGGTGACAATATTTTTATAGCTCAAGTATATGTCGATGACATAATTTGTGGCTCAAATAACAAGGGCTATTTAAATGAGTTCATTGGACACATGGAGAGTGAATTTGAAATGAGTCTAGTGGGAGAGTTGACTTTCTTCCTTGGACTTGAAATCAAGCAAACTCGCGATGGTATCCATGTGCACCAATCAAAATATACACAAGAAATGCTTCGTAAATTCAACATGAATGATTCAAAAGAGGTAACCACTCCCATGGCCACAAACACAAGATTAGACAATGATGAGAGTTGTAAACCTGTTGATTTGACTCAATATCAGAGCATGATAGGGAGTTTGCTATACCTCACAGCTAGTCGACCAGATATTCTTTTCGCTGTGGGTATGTGCGCAAGGTATCAAGTTTGTGCCAAGGAATCTCACTTAATCGCTGTCAAGAGAATTTTGAGATACCTTAAAGGCACAATAGGAGTCGGTCTTTGGTACCCCTGTACCGAATCTTTTGATTTAATTGGCTATACCGATTCTGACTACGCTGGATGTAAGTTGGATCAGAAAAGTACAAGTGGGGGTTGCCAATTTCTAGGATCATCTTTAGTTAGTTGGTCAAGTCGGAAGCAACATTGTGTTGCTCTCTCCACGACCGAGGCAGAATATATCGCCATGGGAGAGAGCGTATCACAATTATTGTGGATGATTCACACTTTGGAGGACTATGGATTAAGTTACAAAAGTGTGCAAGTGTTGTGTGACAACATTAGCACAATTAACCTAACCAAGAATCCAGCCCATCATTCTAGGACCAAACATATTGAAGTACGTCACCACTTCATTACGGATCATGTTGCTAGGGGAGATATTGTACTCTCACATGTAGAGTCCAAGTCAAACCTCGCTGACATTTTCACTAAACCACTCCCCGAAAATGAGTTTATCTTCTTAAGAAGGGAGTTGGGAATGTGTCGCGCTTCATGAACTTTAAAATGCATTCAAACCCTTCATGATTATTTCAAATTGTTGGGAAACAATTGGGTAACTTTGGGGTCATCTCACACAAACTATAAGGTTTACCAAAACATTTTTGTTTGCTAGAAATGGGGTGAGATGCTAGGATCAACTCAATTTCTCAAAATGTCAATGCATCCCTTGAGAAATTAAGTTGACGAGATAAAAATCACTTCGGTGACCAAGTATGGGGAAAACCAATGCATAACATATGTGTATTTGGCTCCATGATCATACTTGGACATTCCAATCAAAGAAACTTGATTGGAAACTTGATTTTGATACAATCTTGGTTAAACTTTGATTGAATGATTGTTGATTGAGTTTGACTCCACTTGGGTGGAGCAAAGTGATTGTTGAACCTATAAGGACCTTTGATCCTTGTTCAGGGATCAAGCTTAGTTGAGGAATCACTCCCGAGATCGATATTGTTCATCAAATTCCTTCAAAATTGTGTGAAAGTCTGATACTGAAAGTTTCAGATCGTATCAGGAACCCTGATCGGTCACCCGACCGATCAGGAGTAGGGCTGATCGGTCCCCGGACCGATTTGGCTCCCTTCTGAGTTGATTGGTCCACAGACCGATCAGAGGGATCAGCCGAGACTTTGCGGACTCTCAGCTAAATATTCTGTGCTAGCCTGGATCGGTCCCCGGACCGATCTGGCACATTGTAGTGATCGGTCCAGAGACCGATCAGGAGGGCTTCTCGAAAATCATCTGACCCTTCTTTTCGCTTCCTGATCGATCAGCCGATCGGTCAGGAGTCTTCCTGATCGGTCTCCCGACCGATCAGGAATAGGCCAGTCCGATCAGGCTGCTGATCGGTCAGGAGTCTTCCTGATCGGTCTCCCGACCGATCAGGAATAGGCCAGTCCGATCAGGCTGGAGCCTGATCGGTCTGGGCGTTTCCAGATCGAACGGTGATCCGTTCAATCGCATTAAAGCTGGTTGGTGGACTGATCCACCAACCGATTAACTCTTCCAAAACCCCTCATTGCCGAACCCTAGCGCTGAATCACCACTTGTGCACTTCATCGTGAGCAAGACACCTCCCTGCGTCCTCTTCTTCCTCGAGAGAGCTTCTGTGCGTGTGATCCTGGGAAGGGCTACTACAAGTTCTTCCTTCTTCCTGTGAAGTCTCTCTCTCGCTGAAGGTTTTCTTGCGCTCATCTCTTTCGACGAGAGCCTTTTTGCTGCGCAACCTCTTCTTCCAATCTTCAAGAAGTTCGTCAATGGCACCTAAGTAAGCTTTTGTCTCAGTTTTCCTTACAAATCAGTCTATAGTGTTTATATTTGAAGCTAACCATGTTTTAGTGTGTTGTGTCGTGACCTTTGTTTTGGCCGTTACCTTTGTTTTGGCCGTGACCTTCTTGACCAAATGTTTCACCTTATGATTATGTTCTCTGTGACCAAATTTTTCTTTCATTTCATTATTGTCCTTCTTTTGATCAAATGTTTTATCTTATATTCTCTAATTAGGTCTTTGATTACATCTTATATCTTGATCAATCCTTAACTTATATCATGATTCAATTCACTTCTCTTGATCAAATCCACTGTCATGACCTATTCCAATCTTTAGAAAATCATCAAAGGGTAAAGAACCCATTGAGGGCAGCTCTAAGGGGAAAGCCCCTTCATCATCTACCCCTCTTTCAAGGCCTCCACCACCTCCACATACTAGATTTCAGAATATTACTTTGGCTCTAAACTTCCAATGACACAATTTCAAACTCATGTCATGTCGAACTGTAGACTAAACTTTTATCTACGAACATTGTCCAACAGTTCGACAAAGTATTGAATATTATAATATTCAACCCATTCTGTACCTTGAGAGGCCAATCAACCTTGATTTGGTCTCTGAATTCTATAACAACATGGTCAGTGGGGAGGGTACAGGGTGGAAAACCCGTGTTGTCAGTATCGACCTTGATTTTAATCTATCTATTTTCACTGATTTCCTTGGCTGTCGTCGGTCAGAGAATCATTTTTCTCTCTACCCTTATCCTCCTGATCCTCTTCCGGTTCCCTTTGATGGAGTCACTCCTGATTCCATCTACGAGTACTTTCTAGGCCATCCCAAGCCAAGGGGTTCCGGTGAGTGCACCCGTAATTTTCCCACATTTCCTGCTTTTTGCCTTTCCCCCGTTGAGTATGTCTTGTTTAAGATCATTACCAATTGTCTCCTTCCAACTACTTCGAAACACCTAGATGAGATTCACCCGTTCCACTGTTTGATGCTCTACGGGATGCATCAGCAGTTAGACTTTGACTCGGTGGCTTCGGTCTATTTCTCCATCATTGTCTACAGTATGCAGTCCGCCTAGACAGTCTACATGTCATTTGGCCATATCATCACTGCTTGGCTGGAATCGATTGGCATTGATGTTTCACAGGGCTACATTACACCCATGGTTCGATAGGATTGTCGAATTGATCATCGCATGATGGCCCAATCTGGCATTGTTGTCGGATCACGGGGGCTGCGGTGGAAGGTTCGACAACATGAGGGGGAGTTACCGAGAGAAGTCCCTGACCAGGAGTCGCTGGTTGATGCTGAGGATTATGATAAGTGGGCTCCTGATTTACGCTGGCAGGTTGCGGAGTTAGAGCAGTTGGTGCAGCGCGAGCTAAACATTTCCGAGCACTGGCACCAGGAGGTCAGCTCGGAGTTTCAGTCTTTCGATCGGCGGCTCGACGCTCTCGCATCTGACGTCTCTGAGATCAGCTCACTACAGGACACTGACAGACCCAAAATAGTCTATCACGAATGTGGGCCTCAAATTTAAATGTATATGAATAACTGGAAACCCTTTTTGCAATCAAAATATGAAAACGTAGTAAAGGGGCCACAGGTCGTATTTTTCTCGGGGCTAGTTGTCGTGTTTGATTCGATACTTGTGTTTATGTGTCGTTCGTGTTTTTGGGTTTCAAATAAGTAATTGGATTTTGGGTTGTTGCAACTCGGAAATAAAAGCGCAAAGAAAATTAAAGAAACTCAACTCATGAACCTTAAACCAAGTAATGGCAATTGATGAGCTTAGCCACTAAACAACTTAATCAAACAATTGAGACTTGACAGCATTTAGAAAATAAATCTGAATTCAAATTGTAAGAGTACACCACAACTTGTATTGATCTTCAGGAATTTCCTCTCCAAACCAAAGCATTCACTTGATACAAAAACACAACAATAAGACAAATTGATACTCAAATGGAATAAACTCATGTGCCAAAACTGATGTTACTTGCTTAACCTATAAACTGCCAACCTAGAATTTGAAGCTAATCAATTCAGCTAGGAAACCAGGGTATTAGGGAAGATATGTGCAAGATTAAGTGAGGCAATCAACAGCCAAAGAACAGCTGCATTCAGAACACACGCAAATCAGAAATGATGTGCAGGAAATCAGATTGCATTGGCTGTAATCAAGTGCAGGAAATTCAGCTGAACTCATGTATATTCAGGAGATAAAACTAGTTAGTGGGATGCAGAATTCAGGAAGTGATCAAAGGTCTGATACGCAGAGTTGGGGTGCAGAAAACAAATCCGGCAGGCTGGATTTAAGTCTGCAGATGCAAACAAACTGCTACAAACGCTCAAGTTGATGCTAAATCTTGTAAATGAGCCTAACTACAATATATGACTGCAGGAGAAGAGCTAACAATTCCTTAAGACAAAGTTCAGATGCATGGAAGAAAAGACTGATACGCATAGCATGGAGTGCAGAAATGCAGGAATTGCAGAAAAGAAACAAAATTCAGAAGTGATCCAATGCAAGGCAAGCTGAATTCGGGTGCAAAATCTAATGTTCAGACGAGATATAAAACATCTAAGGGTTGCTCAACACAAACTTAAGAAGCTAACAGAAGAAATGTACAGTCCTAAAACTGAATTTGTGCAAAAATAAGTTGATACGCAGCAATAAGTTGGCACGCAAGCTTTTAAGCTGAAATTAACTGAAATTAAACACAACTATCACTAAACAAGTTCCTACACTACTTAACTTGAAGAATTAAAGCTAGATTACAGCTGAAACAATGCAATAAACGAGATTAACCAATCTGAAATGAAGACAGAAACCAAACTAAAGCAGAATTGAAAATTACTGCTAATTGCAATGAAATTTAACTAAACAAAGCCTCAATCTCTCATCTCAGCTCACGAATCCTTGCTGTCACTCAAGGATAAGCCTCGAATTGAGAAATAAGCAATCCATACAAGAAACAAATCATCTGATACAAATTGCAGAAACGAAATAGCAGAAATGGAATCTAAAGCTAATTACTGAAAGTTTGCTAACTAAACTAAACCCCAATCCTTATCCTTGCTGTCACTCAAGGATTAGCATCGATTTGAGGTGGTCGCGCCTCGAATTGAAGAAAAACTGAAGCAAAAAACGAAGAACAGATGAAGAACTGAAGACTTGCGGCGAAGACGCGACGAGGAAGAGGCTGCGGGAATTTTTGATTAAATAGTTATCAACGGACGACCCAGATTGATCGGAGGAGATCCAACGGCTGATCTTGCTCTGATTTGATCCAAATTTTTATGATGATGATCTGGGGTCAGGATCTGCCTCATGGTAGCTCGAATCCTCCAGATGTGCAACGGATGGTCCAGATCAACTTAGTCTTTGAATGGACGATCTAGAGCCCTCCTTGTTTGATCCAACGGTTGATTGAGCTCTGATTGGAATGAAACCTTCAGATCTTGATCATAGAGCTTGATCAACCCTAACCCTAGCTCAGATTGCTTCAGATGGTCCCGGATGGCTCAGATCTAGCCGCTCTTGAATCGGACGGCCCGGATTAATCGTAAGCTTGATAATTCGATCCGGTTCACATCCGACTCAAGTTTGACCCAGTATGCCCTAGGTCCAGGATCCTTTCATGCATACAAAAATATATCAGAAAATTAGTGGCCAAATATTCCAAAAATGTGTAAATTTACAATTAAGTCCAAAATAAGAGAAATCCTAAAACCTAGGGTAAAATCACAGTTAAGCAAGTAAAACATGGGTCAAACATGGATTTTAGCAATTAAAATAATCAATAAAATGGTGCTTATCAACTCCCCCACACTTAACCTTGAGCGTCTCGCGAAACCACTAAGTATGTATCCCTTAGGTTTCCTTAAGCATAATTAGAAACAAATGAAAAGAAATTACCTAGGGTTGTCAATTCTCATAAATCTAAACTCTATGGATTAGTATCTTGTCCTTAAATCAACAACTTAGCCTTTTCATCCATCATGAGTCATTGAGATGAATTTAAATCACTAGCCTTTCATGGGAAGTTTTGGTGGCTCTCTCTCCTTAAGTTCTAAGTTGATGATGGAAGTGGAGCTCACTCAAACACACATGCTTCTTGTACTACCATAAGCTTGCTTGTTATCTAATCTCCACCATTATTCATGATTAGGATCAACAACTATAAAAACAAATGAAAACATGAAAAATGGTAAGAAATGGAGTAAAAATCAAGAAAATGGAAAAATGGATAAAGTGGGAGACTTGGTTGCTCAAAAAATGTTTCCAATGTGCTTTGCCCCATCTTAACAGTCCTCTAATGATATCAAAAGTGTGGTGAAGTCAAATTTAAGTAATTGCCTTTGATTTGGATGAAAAACCCTTCCTTGGTTTCAATGTGCCAAGTTTGCCTATTGCGTGCCACTTGCTTCCTTCTCTACTTTTTCTGATTTTTTCTTTTCTTCCTTTCATCCTCTAACAAGGTCAGAATGTATCAAAGAACACATGGTATCAAGTGAAATAGATACTCAACATAAAATCTTCACTCAACAACCCTTGTAACTCACTCTTGATACACTTCACCCTTTGTTGGCACACTACTTTCTTCCATTCTCTTTTTTTTTTTCTTTTTCTTCAGATTCCAGCTCCACTTCAGATTCATGGCAATTCTCTAATCTCTCAAAACAATTAGCATCAATAATATTTGCATCAACTGATAGAGGAAAATGTAGGTGTTCTACTCGAAATTGGTGGAGTAACAAATCAATATCCGGCCACTCGAAAATGGTTCAGCTATGTTGTGGCCATGCTTCAACCTTTATCAGAAACAACTTTAACCCAGCCTTCCGTGAGCTTCAAGTGGACTGATCAGCACATTTGGCACAAGAAGTGGCAACTCCAAGTACACATTGCAAATTTTCTTCTTCTTTGTTCTTAACTGATTGTTTGCTTCCTCACTGTTTTATTCATTCCTGATCTGCACGGTTTCAATCCAATTCAGATTAGTTGCAAATCAGCTTCCTTTTCTGATCAGTGAGCTGCAATATAGCTTTACAAACACAATTCCTGATCAGTCAGTTGGATTTCCAGCCAAGTCACTGCACTTTCTGTTTCTTTTTTCTTTTTCTGCTGCAATTCCAGCTCAAGATCTCCATTTCTCTGCTCTCCACCAGCTTCAACTCAGTCTCTACAGGATGTTGCTGATCTTGGCTTCCCAAAATTCCAACTTTCCAATCCTTAAATAGATCCTTTTGTGACACAAGCTTCATTTATTTCAGATTTTTTTTCTTTTGACACAGATTTTCCTTTTCTTTGTGTGCCATTTTTTTTTCAATGCAAATTTTTTTATATTGCGTGCCACTTGGATCTTCAAAGGATGGTGAGAAATCTGAATGCTTCAATTGGTTCCATCCCTTATCACTTCTTCTTGTGCATTCTTGACACCAAACTCACTCACTTGACAAAATTTTTTTTCGAAAAATTGCTTCCAAATCACTAATCACTCCCCCACACTTAAATCTTTGTCCGTCTCGGGCAAAATAACATTAGAAACATTTCAAACAATAAGTCCAAAGAAAAGTGAGGATAAGAATAGGAAATAAGTAAAGAAAAATGGAATGAGCATGATTTTTGTCAAAATTGAAATGGAAAAGTGAACAAAGTGATTAGTCTCTATAGATGTGATCCAATCATTGACATATGATTTTGAAAGAACCTAAGCAAGTTCTAGAGTTTAATAACATGTGTGTCACAAATATAAGGCTAATTCTCACTAGGTAAAAATGATTCATCTCAAATCCTCAATCAAGCATCTAAAGCAAAGTAGTACTCAAGCATCCAAGATTTCATCCATGATCTCAAACCCTAAGTTTTAACAACCAAATTTAATTTATTTTCAAAAGACTCTAACATGCTATGGAGATAATCTAGAGGGATACTTTTATTTCCACTCATGTAAGAAACAAACTTCTAAGAAAACTAACATGCATTTATTGACAAGGACTCAATTTAAAAGAAAATTTTACTTCTAAAAAGCATAAAAATGAAACAGGTAATAAAAGAAAATACAAGAAAGAACAATCTCCCCTTTATTCTGGTGGACGGAGTCTATCCAGAAGGAGCCTCCATCGTGGTAGTGGAGGAGTCTGGGTGGCTGGGAGAAGTAGGACTCCCCCACACTTAAACTTTGCATAAATATGCTCCGGTGGCCGAAGGCGATTCAGGTTCAGAATCCATGGAAGGAATGGAGGGCTATGGATTAAAGTAAGATCTTCTCCTCCTTCTTGATGTCTTTCAGAAGTCCTTCCAGGAGGCTGGAGTCTGTTTAGTTGGAGCACCCACTCCTGAAGTCTTCTGGACCCTGCAAAACAATGTAATACCTCTCACAAGCGTGCAGGGTTAGAAAGAAATAAAATAATATCAGTCTCTGCATGAAATGAATCCAAATCTGCATCATATCCAATTATATCAATTTGTGGTGCCTCAATAAATTTGTCACAATTATTTCCTACAAAATTTGCATCCAGATACTCATCACAAATAAAGAAATCAATTTCTGGCACATCAATAGAAATTTCGCAATTATTTTCCAATGTGTCACAGCCAATCAAATCAATATCAGATATCTCCATAAGTTTTTCACATTCATTTTCAGCATAAGACATAGCAAGAGATTCATCAAAATAAATAACATCAATTTCAGGCACTTCTAAAAAATTTTCACTATCCATATTCACAAAAGATGTATCTAAAGATTCATCATAACAAACTACATCAATTATGGGTGCCTCTAAAATTATTTCACAATCCATATTTACAAGAGATGTATCAGGTAATGTAGTACGACCAATGAAATCAATTTTTGGTACCTCTATTGGATTTTCACAAACACTTTCTACACAAGGTATATCAATAAATTCATCAGAATCAATAAAGTTAGCACTAGGTACCTCGCTGAATTTTTCTGAACAAAGAGGAGAAATACTTACCTGAGCGTGCTGGAGAATACCTGAAGGTTCTATAATAGTAGATGTATCTGTGGCCTCCTCCTGATCAAGTACATGCTCCTCTTCAGCCTCAGGCTCTGGTGGACATTCAACTGGTGATCCTTGGGTGCTTGCTTCCACCATGCAAGTCCCTACACTTTCTGGTTCATTCTCTGAATCTTGTGGTGGTCCCTGGGGCTTAATGCAATCCCCTACACCTGTAGAATCATCTCCTATGCATGTTTCTTCTGCAATATCTGCAACAACAATATCAGAAAAATTAGGACCATCAATAATAATATCATCAGAAAATAAAAGTCTAGAATGGTCCTGTGGAGCTTCAGTTTCTTCTTCTGGAGCTGAAAAATTTGGAATTTAATTTTGAATAGGAGTCTCCGGAGGAATGCATGCTGTAGGTGCCCTATATTTGATGACTTCTTCTTCTTCTTCCAAAATTGCAAGATCCATTAAAGAAAGATTTGGCCCTGCACTAGGGTCACCTTGAACTGATATAAGATCAACTCCGGGGCTCTCAGAATTAAAAACAACTTGAGAAGATAGTTGTGTTGCTCTTTGGGCTTTTATCTGATTCAAATCACTAGCCACTTGTTCCATTTGCCTTTCGAGGTTTTGAAACTCTTGTTGAAACATTTGTTGAAATTGAGACTGTGGGGGTTGATAAATTGGTTGCACAGGCTGATTAAACTGCTGAAAATTTGGTTCACAAGTCGGTGGAGATGGCTGAAAATTGTAGCCCTGGAATTCTTGGATCTGAGGTTGAAATTGTGGTGGTGAAAACTCAAATTGGGTGGGCTGAAAATTATGATTAGGCTGCTGAAAATTCTGATTGCAAGGGTGAAATTGCTGCAGTAATTGACATTGTTGCTGGAAATTCGAATTAGCTGAAAACCCTTGCTGAATTCCTTGAAAAAGTGATTGATCTTGTTGATAAGGTGACTGAAAGTTAGGCTGAAATTGCTGAATTTGGGGCTGAAAACTTTGCAATAGTGGCTGCCCATTCTGAAAATTCTGGAAATTTGGTAGACGTGGCCAAAAATCTGGCTGAAATTGTTGGAATTGCTGTGGTTGTTCGAATTGTTATAATGGTGGCTGAAACTGAAAGTTTGGTTGCTGAAAATTAGAGTAGGGCTGCTGGAAATCTTGCTGTGGTGGCTGCTGAAATTTGTTGAGAGGCTGAAATTGTGGCTGAGGTGGCTGAAATGTAGGCTGAATCGGCTGATGGTGAGTAAACGACTGAGCTTTATGTTTTTGTTGGTAGTGCAACTCCTTAACCCTACACTTCAACTCCACCAATGCCTCTTCTATCTCTTTATGTTTTTGTTGGTAGTGCAACTCCTTAACCCTACACTTCAACTCCACCAATGCCTCTTCTATCTCTTTACAAAACTCTGGTGACCACATTTTGATCTTGCAGCCCTGTCACAAAACAAACAAGAAAAATGACAGCAACCGTATATGAAAGATAAAGCAAAATAAAACAGAACCCAATGATATGTCAAAAAGCATACAAGCAAAAATCAAACAAATCAACTAGTTGCTTCCCCGGCAACGGTGCCAAAAATTTGATAGGCCCAGAATACTAGATTAAATTGTCACGAAAGTGTGGGCTCATAAGATTTAAATGTATATGAATAACTGGAAACCCTTTTTGCAATCAAAATATGAAAACGTAGTAAAGGGGCCACAGGTCGTATTTTTCTCGGGGCTAGTTGTCGTGTTTGATTCGATACTTGTGTTTATGTGTCGTTCGTGTTTTTGGGTTTCAAATAAGTAATTGGATTTTGGGTTGTTGCAACTCGGAAATAAAAGCGCAAAGAAAATTAAAGAAACTCAACTCATGAACCTTAAACCAAGTAATGGCAATTGATGAGCTTAGCCACTAAACAACTTAATCAAACAATTGAGACTTGATAGCATTTAGAAAATAAATCTGAATTCAAATTGTAAGAGTACACCACAACTTGTATTGATCTAGATTGCCCGGAACTTCAATGCCCGGAAGGGAATTTCCTCTCCAAACCAAAGCATTCACTTGATACAAAAACACAACAATAAGACATATTGATACTCAAATGGAACAAACTCATGTGCCAAAACTGATGTTACTTGCTTAACCTATAAACTGCCAACCCAGAATTTGAAGCTAATCAATTCAGCTAGGAAACCAGGGTATTAGGGAAGATATGTGCAAGATTAAGTGAGGCAATCAACAGCCAAAGAACAGCTGCATTCAGAACACATGCAAATCAGAAATGATGTACAGGAAATCAGATTGCATTGGCTGTAATCAAGTGCAGGAAATTCAGCTGAACTCATGTATATTCAGGAGATAAAACTAGTTAGCGGGATGCAGAATTCAGGAAGTGATCAAAGGTCTGATACGCAGAGTTGGGGTGCAGAAAACAAATCCGGCAGGCTGGAATTTAAGTCTGCAGATGCAAACAAACTGCTACAAACGCTCAAGTTGATGCTAAATCTTGTAAATGAGCCTAACTACAATGACTGCAGGAGAAGAGCTATCAATTCCTTAAGACAAAGTTCAGATGCATGGAAAAAAAGACTGATACGCATAGCATGGAGTGCAGAAATGCAGGAATTGCAGAAAAGAAACAAAATTCAGAAGTGATCCAATGCAAGGCAAGCTGAATTCGGGTGCAAAATCTAATGTTCAGATGAGATATAAAACATCTAAGGGTTGCTCAACACAAACTTAAGAAGCTAACAGAAGAAATGTACAGTCCTAAAACTGAATTTGTGCAGAAATAAGTTGATACGCAGCAATAAGTTGGCACGCAAGCTTTTAAGCTGAAATTAACTGAAATTAAACACAACTATCACTAAACAAGTTCCTACACTACTTAACTTGAAGAATTAAAGCTAGATTACAGCTGAAACAATGCAATAAACGAGATTAACCAATCTGAAACGAAGACAGAAACCAAACTAAAGCAGAATTGAAAATTACAGCTAATTGCAATGAAATTTAACTAAACAAAGCCTCAATCTCTCATCTCAGCTCACGAATCCTTGCTGTCACTCAAGGATAAGCCTCGAATTGAGAAATAAGCAATCCATACAAGAAACAAATCATCTGATACAAATTGCAGAAACGAAATAGCAGAAATGGAATATAAAGCTAATTACTGAAAGTTTGCTAACTAAACTAAACCCCAATCCTTATCCTTGCTGTCACTCAAGGATTAGCATCGATTTAAGGTGGTCGCGCCTCGAATTGAAGAAAAACTGAAGCAAAAACGAAGAACAGATGAAGAACTGAAGACTTGCGGCGAAGACGCGACGAGGAAGAGGCTGCGGGAATTTTTGATTAAATAGTTATCAACGGACGGCCCAGATTGATCGGAGGAGATCCAACGGCTGATCTTGCTCTGATTTGATCCAAATTTTTATGATGATGATCTGGGGTCAGGATCTGCCTCGTGGTAGCTCGGATCCTCCAGATGTGCAACGGATGGTCCAGATCAACTTAGTCTTTGAATGGACGATCTAGAGCCCTCCTTGCTTGATCCAACGGTTGATTGAGCTCTGATTGGAATGAAACCTTCAGATCTTGATCATAGAGCTTGATCAACCCTAACCCTAGCTCGAATTGCTTCAGATGGTCCCGGATGGCTCAGATCTAGCCGCTCTTGAATCGGACGACCCGGATTAATCATAAGCTTGATAATTCGATCTGGTTCACATCCGACTCAAGTTTGACCCAGTATGCCCTAGGTCCAAGATCCTTTCATGCCTACAAAAATATATCAAAAAATTAGTGGCCAAATATTCCAAAAATGTGTAAATTTGCAATTAAGTCCAAAATAAGAGAAATCCTAAAACCTAGGGTAAAATCACAGTTAAGCAAGTAAAACATGGGTCAAACATGGATTTTAGCAATTAAAATAATCAATAAAATGGTGCTTATCAAACACATGACATGAGGAGTGGTATGATCATACGTTTCCTGATGGTGCGTCCCCGAGCAGCCCTCCGCCAGGAGGTGTTATATATATTGCTGATTCTTCAAACGATGAGCATTGATGGCATTGACTGTTTTGATGACTGTTATGTTTGGTTGTTTGGTTTGATGCACTGATATTTTGCTTGCCTTATCATGCTTAGGATGTTGGCTTATATGAGTTCGCATGATTACTATTTGTCTATATGCCTCATTCTATATTATTATGCTTATGATGCCTTGCCCATATGATACATATGTTTGTGTTACCATGCCCTACTCTTGTCATATGTGTTCATATATTTTTCAAAATTCAAATCGTATCTTTATTGTTTTGGGATACCCCTAGGATTGAGGGGGAGTATGGTTAAACTTAACAGCCCTTCTAGACCCTTTTCGATGTTCGACAAAGGGGGAGAGTGTTGGTTGGTTAAGTTTAGGATGATTATATTGTAGGGGGAGGATCTTGATTCCCCTATGATTCTGAAAGTTAAGAAATTGACTGGGAATCCCTAAACTTAAAATCGGATTGTCAACAACAAAAAGGGGGAGATTGTTGATGCAGTCTGACCCTGATTGTTGTTTTGGTGTTGACATCGATTTTAGTTTAGGTTGATGATTATGATGATTATGATTAAGTCCTGATCGGGGATCAGGCATGGTATGGAAAATCCTAGCTTGGAGGGCTAGGTGTTGGAAAATCCTAACCTGGAGGGTTAGGTGTGGAAAATCCTAGCTTGAAGGGCTAGGTGTTGAAAAGTCCTAATTCGGAAGGGTTGGGTGAAAAGTCCTAGCTTGGAGGGCTAGGTGAAAAGTCCTAACTTGGAGGGTTAGGTGAAAGTCCCAACTTGGAGAGTTAGATGAAAAAGTTCTGGCTTGGAGGGTCAGGTCCTAGCTTGGAGGGCTAGGTATGGAAAGTTCTAACTCGGAAGGTTGGGTGAAAAGTCCTAGCTTGGAGGGCTAGGTGAAAAGTCCTAACTTGGAGGGTTAGGTGAAAAGTCCCAACTGGAGAGTTAGTGGAAAAACCCTGGCTTGGAGAGTCAGGTCCTAGCTTGGAGGGCTAGGTTGGAGCCCCTGGATCGGTCTAGTGACCGATCAGGGAGTTGGCACGGTGCTCCTTCGTGGATCGGTCTGGTGACCGATCCAGCGATGACTGAATGGTCTGGTGACCGATCAAGGAGTATGCGTTTCACCCATTGCTTGGCTCCTGATCGGTCTGGTGACCGATCAGGGAGCAAACAGTGAGGTTGAGTTCCCTTGCTGATCTGCTCCTGATCGGTCTGGTGACCGATCAGGATCACTGTGCAGATCGTTCTGGAGAACGATCCAGCGTCGCAGGTTCCTCTCTATGATCGATCAGGACGGAGCATGATCTGTCTGGCCATGACCTGATCGGTCTGGTGACCGATCAAGAGGCTCCTTGATCGGTCCGGTGACCGATCAGGAGGTTTGGACTGCGAAGCTCAGAAATCGCCCGATAAAGGGGTGGATCGGTCTGGTGATCGATCCACAACTTGGGATCGATCTGGTGATCGATCCAGGAGAGTCCCAAAGAAATCGTGATTTCTAATTGAGCGTTGGGGACCGATCAGGACGGAGCCTGATCGGTCTGGACCCAGCCTGATCGGTCTGGTGACCGATCAGGAGGCTCTCTGATCGGTCCGGTGACCGATCACTTTAATTCAAAATGCACTGTCAGACGCTCTGATCGCGTCTGAACGTATCTGATTCTCTGCACTTCATCTCTGATGCTTGATTTACTGCTTGATATACTGTCCTGATACTCTGATTAAGCTGCAGGTGACAGGAAATGATTCAAACACTCAAGGAGAGTCAATGGAGACCTTTCCTTGGAGCAGTTTGTCTGTTTTTCCATCTCAGGTTGCAACGGGCACTGGCGTTGGCTGGAGCTGTTGTCTAGGGCTGGTCTGAGGGAGGCTCAGGGAGTTCAGAGGAGCTCAGAGGTAGCTAGTGGTTGCAGGTGAGCAGCTGGAGGCTGCAGGGAGATGGTGTCACCTAATACTCAGTGGAGGAACAAAAGGAGCGGAGAAGAGTTGGCTGAGTAGAGTTCTGCTGCTTGAGTTCTTGCTGCGCCTTTGTGTTCTCCACAACTTGCTTGCGTGTTCTGAAGTTCCATCACTTTGAGCAAGCTACTGCATTCTTGAAGGAACCATCCCTTACTTGGGCACTTGGAGGAAAGAACAAGAGGCTTTGAGTCCAACAGCGAGAAGACACGGGGAAAGGGTTCTTGCGTGAGATCGTCGCTGGGTGGAGCTCAGGAGGAAGCTTGCTGTGTTCTTGTCTTTGCTAGTGCTAAGTAAGATCTTTCTTGTGTTTCATTGTGCTTAAACCTATATCCTTGATTGAAACGCTGTGGAGAGGTTTCTCCACCGAGAATGAGGTTGCTTACTATCCAGTGTTCACCGGGGCTTGATCTGCCGACGATCAAGGGATCGCCCACCTTACGGGCACGCCAAGGAGTAGGGGCAAGTTATCCCCGAACCTTGTAAACCCTCCTTGTTAGCGATCTTGCTAATTGTGTTAGTTTGCTTTCGTTTTCTATTTTTCTGCATACTCTGTGTTTGCTACTTCCGCTGTGCTACTAACAAATCTAAGTGCAGAACTTTGAAAAGCTTAAAGTCCAAGTGTTTAGCTATATTCACCCCCCCTCTCTAGCCATCCGGTTCCAACATGTATAACACTCCTCCGTGGAGTGTGTAGTGCTGCCATGAAAGTCGCAGTACCTCTCAGGACGTAATGGTACTTTAGTGTCCACAATTTCCACTGACTTCTTCTTGTTGTCCCAGTGACCTTTGCCTGAGCGGGAATCCTTTAACCGGGCATGAGCAGGTGGCTCCTTTCTCTTTAATTGGATCGATATTTGAATAGGTGTGTCTACCGAATCCTTTCGGCGAGTGTGTTGCACTTCCTCCACATTAACATGTTTGACCGACCGTCCCAATTGATCATCAAAGTTGGTCAGTGGCTTCTCCACGATGGACTGAAAGAATTCCCCTTCAGCAAGCCCTTGCGTAAAGGCGCTGACAAGAATTTTCGAAGTGGCACTTGGCAGATCCTGTGCCACAAGATTGAACCGTTGGATGTAGTCCTTCAACGGTTGCTTGCTCTTTTGCTTTAGTGTGAAGAGGTTAAGTGTCGTCTTCTGATATCGCCGACTGCTGACAAAATGGTGCAAGAAGATAGTTCTAAACTCCAGATAGAAGTTTATAGAATCTTGTGACAACCTCTGGAACCATCGTTGTGCTGCTCCCGATAACGTGTTCAAGAACTCTTGACATTTCACACCATCGGTATATTAGTGTAAGAGAGCCGCGTTCTCGAACATGCAAACATGATCCTTGGGATCTGTTTTTCAATCGTAATCATGAATCCCGGGACCTCAGAATTGCTTTGGCATGGAATCGTCCATAATGTCCAGGACGAATGGCAAGGATATGTACTTCGAGAGAACCTTTACAAGCTCACTCTTTCCTTGTCTATCTTCTTTGAGCAAAATGCATAAAGCGGTCATCTGTGCTTTCTCTAAGCCTCCCATGGAGTCCCGTCGATGTCCTAGGACCACGTTCACAGGCACACCTATAGGCGACATGGATATTTGATTACGAACATACAAGGCTGATGCTTGCTGGGCGTCGTCCTGTGGCGGGATTGCTCTTTAAGAGGCGGCTTGTTCAATTTGGTGCTGCTCTAGAGCCCTTCTAATGGCGTTGGCGATCAGGCGATCTAGTTCTTCCCATGTTAAAGTGATCGGCTGCCTCTCCTGTTTTGCCATCACAATGTTCCTTCTGGTCGTTAGATAAGTTTTCTACAGACGATGCCAAATTTGTTCCGGAAGCGAACGACGTGGGCAATACGTCACCGTGGTACAACCCTGAGTGACGATAAGGGGATGCCTTCATCTACGAGATCAACACGAGTATTAAAGGGATACACTGGAAGGAGTTTCGACGGAGACCTCTCTGACGCTCAAGTCAGAAACCCCTTAGAAAATAGGAGAGGAGGAAGGAAAATAAGTTATTTAGAGTTAAGAAATTTCGACCTCTTTACCTAGGTGCCTCCGCACCTTATATATTCACTGTCCTTTTTCTTCGAGCATTCCCACATTACTGTAACTGCCTCGCCTATTTCCACGCCTTGTGGATCATGGTCACCTACCAGCTGCCACACGTCCAGGGGCACTAGTAACCACCGCCGCATATATTGAATCTATCATTATTATCATGCGTTATAGGTCGTAACCACCTGCCCGTTCTCCTATTCAAGGGGGGCGCTTGTAGCTGTCGCAGCATATATTAAATTTATCATTATCATCATTAATGGTAAACTTCCCACATACATTCTCTCTCTCTCTCTCTCTCTCTCTCGGGTTGCGCTCGGGGACTCCTCCCCGAGTTGAGCTCGGGGTCCGCTCTCCCGAGTTGGTCTCGGTAGCTCTTGTCCCGAGTTGGTCTTGAGCACTTCTCTCACGAGTTGATCTCGGGTGCTCTTGTCCCGAGTTGGTCTCCGACACTTCTTTCCCGAGTTGATCTCGGGTGCTCTTGTCTCGGGTTGGTCGTTGGTCTCAAGTGCTCTTGTCCCAAGTTGGTCTTGGACACTTCTCTCTCAAATTGGTCTCGTGCACTCTTGTCCCGAGTTAGTCTCAAGCGCTCTTATCCCGAGTTGATCTTGGGTACTTCTCTCCCATGTTGGTCTTGGACACTCTTGTCCTGAGTTGATCTCGAGCACTTCTAGCATGCCCTCATAGTCACACCACGTAGTTTCCTCGAGCCACGTATCCACCTTAGGTTAACATCCCAATCAACTAAATTTAATTTAAAAAGTATTAAGAACAAACTAATGCATAAAATAAAACTTTATACATCAGTAGACTTGTAATCTAAAGAAAAAAAAAGACTAAGGATTAGATGATGATGATGGTCCTTTATTTTGGGAACATGACTAACCTTCAAAAAACGTCATACTTCTAATGGTGAGCCTATGTCTGTTACCTAAAATTAGACAAAACATTAATATTAGACCTATGATTTTATAAAAAATGTTATAAAGATAATGATTATTCAATGGAATACTTGTATATAAACTATAACTACTTGATAAGAATAGGTAACGATGAATCTTATAAAGGAGATTATAATAAAAAAACCACACAATCTAACACTTGAATTTCACATGCATTAAACCAAAATATCAACCTCCCCAATTCCAAATGCTATAAATTTTAAAAATCCATATAAAGAACTAAAAATTTGTCAAGACAATTGAAAAAAAATTGAAATCAAGATAAGGCAAATTGTAAAAAATTGTATCAAAGAAAATTGAAAAAATAAAAAGCAAACTGTAAATATTAATTAGCACAGTAACATCCATTTAGATAAAATCGTAAATAAGAAACTTGAAGAACATTACATTTGCAAATGACCGAAAATTTAACAAATATTATCTTTCATGACAAAATCCCATTAGAAGTATAGTGCAAATAAACAAAGGCATCTTCCTTGTATATATTTTTCTCAGGCCACAAAGTCAACATTTTCCCCCAATTCTTCCAATCAAAAGGTCAAAAAAATACAAGTTATTTCAAGAAAATGACAAATTTGAATTCTAATAAGAAACCAATTTAGATTTGCCTAAAATTCAAGAGCAAACATCGTATATAAATAGTACACTATCTAACTTTTTAAGATACATCACTTTGATAAATTTGGTACCTTCTATTCACTGGTTGCGATCCAGCTAGTAAAAGTAGGCCTTTTCATGGGCGAATAGTAGAGTTGTAAATCTAAAACGTAAGAGAATTAACAATTAAGAATCAATTTCAATAAATGGATATGACAACAAAATAGAAGAGACTAAATTAGAAAAAATAGGAAAAAAAGGATCCTCCTAACAAAACTGATCATGGCGTGAATGACAATTAAGATTAATTAGGAGTTGTTCTAGTAACCAAGAATAAAGGAAAATTATAAGACTCCTATTAAGCACTTTATGACAACCTACTACTAGAAAATGTATAGCTGCTTGCCTAGCAAATTTAGGTCTTCTCGAAGGCAAGTTGATAGACATAAAGTTGGATTGTTAAAGAACTTCATTAAAAGTCATATTCCTGTTTATATGAATCCCCAGCCAAAAACAAATGGCTAGAAGACAATAGTCAGGACAAAGAGAACGGGTAAAAGATAATATTAAGGCTAGAAGAGATGACTAAATCCTATCAATTGATGAATGGACAAGGAAAAAAATAATATCATCATTACATATTGTGAAGTAACAAAATCCTATTAGCTGGCTAACCAATTGGTTCACAACAACTATGATCTGTCAAGCAGATCCCTTCAACCAAATCTATTCTGCAAGAAGACACCATCCCTACAGCCTAAAAGGCACCCTAAACATCTATGATCATTGTTGGGATCTTGACGTACGGTTAGAGGGGATGAATAGCCGATCACCCATTTTGATTCGCGATTTCTTCCTACAAGTGTTAGCACGCGCAAGCGGAAAACTAAAACAATGCTAACACAAATCGTTTACGTGGTTCGGAGATAAAGCTCCTACTCCACGGTTATCCGTAAGGTGGACGATCCCGATCCATCGGTGGATGAGTCCCCGAAAGACCTTCGGCTAGCTCTTGTCGCTCCTTGTGAGTAGAGAAACCTCGCCACAAACCCTCGACAATATCTGAGCAATAGAAGAATACTAATAAGCTCTAACCAATTAAACTTATTTCGTCAAGAACTCTCAGTCAAAACTAAGCTCTCTTAAATAGAGCTCCTTGCTAAAATGACCGTAACCAGTCGACTGGTCAAGCACCAGTTGACTGGTCCCACTTGGATTCGAACGTTACAGCCCAACGTTTGAATTCCAGCCGTCATCAGTTGACTGGTCCTTGGATCAGTCGACTGATCTTTTTGTGGACTTCATCAGTCGACTGATCCAAGCATCAGTTGACTGGTCCACCCCTAAACCTAATGTTTCCCTTTTCGAGTACATTTCTCTCAGCACTCGAACCCTAGGATTTTCCGAGTACACTTCTCTCAACACTCGAACCCTCACGACTTAGCTGACTCTTCATCCAGCAGCCTCGACCTGTTGCCTTCAAGCCTTCTTCGACTTTGGCTCTTGTCCCTCGGATGCATGCAAGCCCATGGCTCGTCTCCCCATGCCATCCTTCGCGTATGCCTCGAAGTTCGCTTCCCTCGACTCATCGTCCCTGCTGTGTCCACGGTCCCTCGGATGCATACAAGCCCACGGCTTGTCTCCTCACACCATCCTTCACCAGACCCGAAGTCGTCCAGCTAAGTCCATGTGTATCCTACAAACCTGCACACTCAAATACACACATCAAACACAAGGGTGAACCTAACTTAAACCCTTTGCCCAAACATCAAATCACATAGTCACTCCGGACCATAGATTGCCCCAACAATCATGACGATCTCAATCTAAGTTATAGATAATATATTTTGGGATATCAAAGAAGCCAAACCCTTGAAGGTACGAAAACGAAAATAAATAGAGGGAGAGGGAGAGGGAGAGGGAGAGAGGTAGAGGGATGTGATGGAGGATGACGACGGTGTGTGTGAGACGAGACCACGAGATGGCAAGGGTGTGTGAGAAACGAGACGGCGAAAACTATGAGATGGTGAGACCGCGAGATGGTGATGACGAACGATGAATGGCGAACGACAACGGCGAACAGCTAACGACGAGCGGTGACGGTGAGCACAAACATTTTGGTGAGGACGAGCACAAAATAGGTCAAATGTTTGAGGGTCGACCGGTTGTTGAGGCAAACTTTTTGTTTAGGGCAAACGCTTTGAGGGTCTCCTACACTTCCAAATATTTCATCTTCTTCGTTCCAACACTTCTTTAATTTTTTTTCATTTTAAAAAGAAATAAGAGTGAATATAAAGAATTATAATTTTAAATTAGGTATTATTTTAAAAAATAAAAAAACCAAATTTATCAAAAATAAACAAATAAATAAATTTTTAGAATGATAAATATTAAGATTTTATAAATTTGTGAGTAATTAAATTAATGGATAGAAAAATTAATTATTTAATCACTTCCAAACACTTGGATTGTCTTGGTTAAAACTCTAAAACTCTAAAACCTATTTTAATGAGTCAGTACAATATATATAATATTATGAATTAATTAGATCCTATCTTTTCAAAATCAGAATTTAATCATGATCTCAACGTAGACATCCGAAATGACTTTAAGATGGACTAATGATTACAGTCCCACTGAGACTCGCTCTCACTGGATCTCTCTCCTCCGGTGCTTACCTCCACTTACCTGTGAAATATCTAATTTTTCTAACCTGTTTGGACTTTATTTGATCCTACTTAGTATCTGATCAACCTGATCTACTAAGACTTATCTATAATACTAAGTTAGCATAATAGATATAAAATATTAAAACAGTGTTAGCGCATTAAAATAATTTGTTGGTCCAATCGACTGCGGCGGTCGACCAGAAACCATTCGATCACACATGCTTGGAATTCACTCCTCTAAAACTTCTTATTGCCTAAGATTATGTCATCCTAGAATCTTCTACTATCTACTTTCACTTACTAAGATTTTTACCACTTAGTTTCGCTAACTAAGGTCTAGCTTTATTCAATAGGGTCTAGCTTTACTCACTAAGACTTTCATTGTCTAGTTTTACTCATTAAGACTTCCACCGCCTAGCTTCACTCACTAGGGCTCAACTTCACTCATCCGAACTTTTCTTACTTACCTCCAGTTAGGACTAGTCACTTGATAAACTTCTCACCCCTTTGTCTAACTTCCAGTTAGAATTAGTCACTTGATAGACTTCGCTCCCCCTCGCCTAACTTTTAGTTAGGACTAGTCACCGGTAGACTCTCGCTTTCAAATATCGATTCCTGTTTGGATCAACCCTTAGTCAAATTAATCAAACATAGTTACGTTTCCAAATATCAACATTCCAAAGGTTGATTGCACCAACAAAAGGAATCCTTCTAAATCTCTAGTTCTTGCTTCTTCTATTTATTTGAGAAAAAATTTCTTTGGAGATTTTTTTTTTGTCTCCAACACACGGACCAATCCAAGCCCGTTGTGAATCAACCCGTGTAGGTCATAGATCCAGGCGGGTTGACCAATTAGACCTCGTCTTTAAGTATATTGATAAAATTCCAATTTAACCTAATTAAACTATTTGATGCAACAAGTCAAATCTACAAATTCAACGTAAATTAGCGACTCTAAAGATAATGTATCCTACGAATGAAAATCCATCCTATCTCCTACTATCACATCGTGTCCCTAGCAAGAACTGCTATGTGCAAGAGTGGCACCGGGCATTATGAGTCAATTAATTGAATAGAGTTAAACACTACAAAAAAAACCTTACCATTACCGACGGAAATTACTGACAGAATTCCGTCGATATTGAGCCTTTCCGACGGAACTACAACGAAAAAAATGTCAGAATATTAATTGTTGGGATAATATTACCGACGAAAATATCTATCCGTCGGTAAATAAAATTTACCGATGGAAATAGTGTTTCCGTCGGTAATGTATCGCAAATGCGGTCGATACATTTCCGATGGAAACACTATTTTCGTCGGTATTTCGTTGAAAATTAAAAAAAATGACAGATTTATATTTATTTAATCCGGTCCAAGATACATTTTACACAATATCACAAACAAATATTACAATCATATAAACAATAACAATACATTCACATTTCACAAACAAAATATAATCTTTCATAAACAAACATTACAAACATATAAACAATCACAATACATTCATATTTTCACATTTCACAAATAAACATTACAAACATATAAACAATATAATCTTTCACAAACAAACATTACAACATTACAACAATATAATCCAAATTCAAATCAAGCAGTGAGTAAAAAGATACAAACATACAAACAATATATCAAAACATACCAAAATCATCCCAAAGATAATGTTTCACAAAGTACAAAGATCAATACCAAAATTCAAATTATATATCATAATCCAAGATAATACAAAACATCCCAAAGATCATGAAAATCCTGCCAAAAAAAAATAAAATAAAATGTTATGATGATGATTACAAAATAAGTATAAAAATATATTATAAAAATGATAACTATAAAATTTATCTAAAATAAAAAACAATTATATATGAATAATAAATTTTAATACTTGAATATAAATCTGGTGAATATGATAAGAATGCTTGGGTACAAAATAAAGGGTCATGTAAGCTAAAAATATAATATATTAGAATGTAATTACAGAATAAATAAATTTTATATGATTTTAATAAAACAAATGTTATAGTTTAACATACCTCAGAAAAATCTACTCGCTACTTGGGTCTTGAGTCTCCTGTGACTCAAAACCGTGTTGCGTTTGTGTTGGAGGGATGAAAATAGCTATGACCGCCATCATATGGTCCATGAAAGCTTTATGACTGGTCTCTCTCCTCCGATCCTCCTCCGCTCTTCTCTGATCGTCCTCCGCTCTCCTCCTATCCTCCCCTGCTCTCCTCTGCTCCTCCTCCGCTCTCCTCTGTGCCTCAGTGGCTATCAACTGATCCATCTTCTGATCCATGGAGGCAATTTGAGAGCGCAGTTCTTGATTTTCTTGTCGTAAAGACTGCACCTCAGAAGAAGAAGCGGACGAAGTGGCACGACCCCTGGGCATCCTTAAACGATCAAATGCATCTTTGGCCTGTAAGCCAAGCCCGTAGAGGGTGGAGTTTTTGTCCGTCCACCGATAACATCATAATATATCTCATTCAACTAGTCGGTGGATAAAGTCTATGACTCCCCCGCCCTCTATCGATGGTTGAGATACCTCGACCACTTTATTTGTAATTTGATCCTATATGAAAAAGGATTATCAGATTAATATTCAAATTGTATACAATTACTAGCGTTAATAAAGATAGAAATGATTAAATAGAGTAAAGGTAGTAATTGTATGTGTATCGCCTGTGATTGAGAATCGACAAAGGTCCCATCTTTCTTCTTATGGGTCTTCAAAAAGATCTCCATACAAGTGGGCTGACGAGCAAAATCTCGTTCCTGTATACACAAATTTATTAGAGTCTAATTATATGAGTTTGGTAATTGATAAACATAACTTTCCAAGCGATCTTTTTCTTCTTCTTCCCTGGTATGCGAGTAAGAGGCTTATAACGAGGGTGACTACATATTTTGCATTCACTAAGTTCATTATCTTCATTCCAAAAGATCATGCAATTATTTATACAACAATCAATCTTCTCAACCGGTAAACCTAAACCTTTGACTAATTTTTTTGTATTATAAAAGCTATCAGTCATTATGTTATCAGTAGGAAGCAACTCTGACATCAATTGACATATATCATCGTAACATTTTTCTGAAAAATGATGTTCTACTTTCAAATTTAATAATCTTGCATTAGTTGATAGTTGGGAATGATCCGAAGGAATGCCTTCCCACACTTCTCTTTCACTGGCCTTTAACATTTCTTATAATTATTGATATTCATGTGTTGGTATTTCATCTACATGAGAATAGTGAATAACATTCATCGCATCCTGAACCATTATTTGTATTTCAATATTAGTTGTTGAATCAGGCAAAACAACATGTCTATCAGAAGTTGAACCATCAGAAGGTCCAACTGGTTCATACACATAGTGTTCTCCATGACAATACCAATTATAGTAATTTGGCACAACCTCATTTCTACATATATGAACTCTGACAGTATCCTCATCACGAAAGACTCTATTTCTGCATTTCTTGTGATTACACGGATACCTTAATTCGGCACCATTCATATATTCTGGATGACTCTTAGCAAAGTTCACAAAATGTTCAAGTTTAGAAACAAAAGCATCTCTGATAAATCCATTTTCTAATCGATTGTACATCCAAGCTTTGTTCATATACATTCTTGCCTAATAATAAGTAATTCAGGTTTAGGATGATAATATCAAATAAATAAAATTAAACAAAAATTATTATTAATTACATGTTTAAAACAAACAATCATCGTGCTGAGTAAGATAAATCTATATAATTAATTGTAAATACTAACGCTTATAATTCTAAACATATATTAATTAAATAAAATACCTCATTTCCTAATTCCTACCTATTATAATAAATTATAAATTTACATCCTAAATTAATAACAAAATTAATTATTCTAACACTTATTGTAAACATGTAAAATGACTACAAAATAGAAATATATACCTGAAATGAAATACGCGACTCAGAGAAAAGTAACAACTGCAGTAACCTACAAAAGTAAAAAATAAATCTTATTAATAATTAATGATTACAAAATTAGATAAATTATTCGTGTGATTACAAAATAAATCTAATTAATTACAAAATTAGACAAATGATTACAAAAGCGGCGTGCTCGCTGAGCCGCCGTGTGGCCGTTGGGCCGCTGCGTGCCCGCTTGGCCGCCGGCGTGGGCGAATTCGCCGCTTGCGGCCTTGCCCGAGGCGGCAGCGGTCGCCAGCGGCTACGACCGTGGTGGCTGCGGCTACCAACGACCCCCACCCAGCCGCCGCCGCCAAGGAGAAGAAGAGAAGAAGAAGAGGAGATGTACCGCCGACGAGGAGAGAATCGCGTGTGAAGGAGATCGATCGCGCCGCCGCTAGTGAAGGAGAGATCGCGTGCGGGAGAAAGAAGAGAAGTTGTGCCCTAAATTAATTAGGATTATCGACGGAATCGTGATTCCGTCGGAATTTCCGACGGAATCGTGATTCCGTCGGAATTTCCGATGGAATCACGTGGCAAAAAAGGGCTCCAACCCTAAATAAATCGGCGCCAACCCAAATTTTGGGAACGCGTCCGTTGGTAATTATCGACGGAACCTGCGCTTCCGTCGGTCAGCCGATTCCGTTGGAAATTACCAACGGAAGAGAAGGTTTCATCGGTAATTACCGACGGAATAGGTTGTTCCGTTGGTAATTACCGACGGAAGAGCAGGTTCCATCGGTAATTATCGACGAAATCGGTTATTTCGTCGGTAATTACGGATCATTTCTCCAAAACATGTGGCATTTCAAGGCTGGATGTTTAAATTTTTCGACGGGAAATATTTTCAGTCGGTAATTACCGACGGAATTATAATTTTGTCGGTAATTTCCTTAATCCACGTGTCTATACATCTAATTGCCGATGGAAAATAGAACGACATACATAAATATACCAATGGAATTATGATTCCGTCGGAATTTACCGATGGAATATATTCCGTCGGCAAATCCGTTAGTAATACAAGTATTTCTTGTAGTGAAATATGTCAATAATAAAATCAGAATGAGAATTCACGAACACATTCACAACGGATTACTGTTGCAATCCATTTTTGTTCTGGTTACCAAAATGAGAGGAAAATAACAAATTACAGCTAGTTTCCTTTGAAGAGTATGATTTCAAAACACACTGTGCAAAATTAATCAACAGTCCTTACAAATTATCCAAGTAAAACTCAGTTATTTGTTTTAGTAGACAGTTTATTGATTTGGACCCAACATGGTTACGCAATGTAAACACTTCACAACCATGGCGAGGAGTAAAGAGGAGTCACCACAGATTTCACCTGCATGTACTTCTCCACAGCATGCATGCCCAAGTCCCGCCCGAACCCGCTCATCTTGAACCCGCCAAACGGGCACCCCGGGTCGAACGCGAAGTAGCAGTTGATCCAAATCGTCCCGGCGCGAACCGACCTCGAGACGCGGTTGGCTATGTTCAGGTCCTTGGTCACGACCCCTGCTGCCAACCCATACTTTGTTGCGTTAGCCTTGTCTATCACTTCCTCAATGGTCCTGCAACCAGAATACATGAAAGTGGCTGAGTAGTCCAATTCGAAAACCCTGAAGTGAAGTGAAGAGCTGAAAATCTCTTACTTGAACTTCATGAGGGACATGACTGGCCCAAAGATTTCATCTTGGAAAATCTTCATGTCTTCCTGCAAGTGCAATGCTCCTGATGCAAGAGTAGAAGGGAGAAAACATACATGAAAGGTGGCCTTAATTTGAGTTGCCATGGTTTTTTTTACCTTGACGTCCGTGAAGATTGTGGGTTCGATATAAAATCCCTTTTCGCCACAGGGTTTTCCACCCGTTACCAGTGTTGCACCCTCTTGCTTCCCCAGCTCAATGTAGCTAAGAACTTTCTCAAATTGTCTCTTGTCGATCTGCATGTGAAATTTTTCAATAAGGAACCTTCAAGCAGCATTTTTTTTTAAATTCAGATCAGATGTTCAAGTTTCCCTTGATTAATTCCTATGGTGGGAGTAAATTCAAAATATATTTGACAAAAATCTATCCAGTTATACCGCTAATAAATAACTTCTACACAGTATAATAGCTAATAGTGTCCCAATGAGATTCGGAGTGGTTAGTGCATGAGATCTAACTGTACACTAATTATTCCGGTATAAGATGGTCTTTTGTCTATAATAGCTAACAGCTAAAAAAAACCTATTTAATATTTCCGACCTATTGATTTTTCTTTACTACAGTGACAAACCTGAGGGCCTTGCTGTACGGTGGGATCAAAAGGGTCCCCTGTTTTCCAGCTCTTGGCAGCCTCTGCGGCCTTCTCCACGAACTCATCGTAAATGCCTTCTTGAACGTAGACTCGCGAGCCGGCAACGCAGATTTCTCCCTGAGAATTTAGCCAGAGTAATTTAATGATTAGTCATGTTTCAGGATCGAGCTAGCTAGCTCGGAGCAATTTACTTGCCTTGTTGAAGAAGGTGGCGACGCGAGCGAGGGCGACGGCCATGTCGACATCGGCGTCGTCGAAGATGATGAGCGGCGACTTGCCTCCCAGTTCCAGGGACACAGTCTTCAGGTTGCTCTTCGCCGCCGCTTCCATCACTTTCCGGCCGGTGTCCGTCGAACCTGTGAAGCTAATCTTGTCGACGTCCATGTGAGAGCTGAGTGCTGCGCCGGCGGTGGCACCGAATCCGTTCACGACGTTGATCACTCCGTCCGGAATTCCAGCCTGCAACAAATAAAAAGATCAGATTTTTTTTTTCATCTCCATTTTTTTTGAATTTCCTAATTTGATCACGAACCTGCTTGGCCAAGTGGGCGTAGTAGAGGGCGGAGAGGGGGGTCTGCTCCGCCGGTTTGACGACCATGGTGCAGCCGGAGGCGAGGGCGGGGCTGACCTTGAGGAAGAACATGGTGGAAGGGAAGTTCCACGGAATGATGTGGCCGACGACGCCGATGGGCTCCAGGAGCGTGTACCCCTGGTACTCACCTCCGAGCTTGAGCGTCTCGCCGTGAATCTTGTCGGCGGCGCCGGCGTAGTAGCGGAGGATGTGGATGCAGTGGGGCAGGTCGATCGCCTTGCCGCTGCTCAGCAACTTCCCGGCGTCGAGGCTGTCGAGCGCCGCCAGCTCGTCGGCGTGCTGCTCCACAAGGTCGGCGAACTTGTTCATCAGCCTGCCGCGTTCCTGTTCCACGCAGATCGATTCAAGAAACCAAAAATTTCCAGATTTGATCGACGGCGACATACGTGGGCGGTGATGCGGGGCCATCTGCCGTGGTCGAAGGCTTCCCTGGCGGCCTTGACGGCCAAGTCGACGTCGGCGTCGTCTCCCTCCGCCACGTCGGCGATGGCTTCCCCTGTTCTGGGATCATACGTCTTGAATGTTTTACCTGCGTTCGCCAAAACCATCAATAAAAAATCGATTATTGCAGCATAATTTCGATTCGCAGATCGCAATTCTCAAAACTATAAACCAAATCGATCGATCTAGTGATCCACAAGAACAGCTCCAAAACAGAAATGAGAAATCCCTTCATAAATAAATTCTAACCTGAAACGGAGTCTACGAACTGTCCATTAATGAAGAGCTTCGTGAACTTAATCTGATCTTGTAGCTTTAAGCACTCGGCGCCGTGGTTTTCCATCGGATTCGACGAGACGGTTCCTTTTTCTGTATCTCTTGGGCTTTTAAAAAAGTTTAAGAGCGTCTTAGAGCTCTAAATATATATATTTTTTTTTATAATTCACATCAATAATATAAAAATTTATTAAAATATCATCAATAATTAAAGTTTAAATGAATTTTTTTCATGATCCGATTCATAACGCATGTGGTATGATTTCATATATATTACATGAATTTCATGATAAAAAAGTAAATTTAAATTTTCACTATTACTCTTAAAATATATACCTTACTCTTAAAATATATACCTCAAATCTTACTTTTACAATAGTTATTCAATTTTTTTTTACAATTTTTTCATAAACTTTGTATTAGAGGCACTAATTCTTTTTTTTAGCCTTTTACTCCATGTCATTTCATGTCATTTGTGTAGTTGCATTAATATCAATTATTTGATTTAAACTTTTAAATGGGACGTAAATTTTGAGACGTTGTGCTTCTAGATTATTCATCGTGAGCGCTTTCCGATTTATCCTATGGTCGGTGAAAAATTTTCATGAGATTAGATCGGTCGTCCGAAGTTGAAAAAATCTCGTTAATAAAAAAAATTATTTGATTTAAACTGATTAATTTGTTACGATCAACCCTCTCACAGACGTAATAGACGGCCCACCCATCTATTATTTTTATTAATTATTTAGTGTTCATGGCGGTGGCTCAAAAGCCCTAATTTGAAAAAAAAAATTATTCCTATAAAAATCCGTTAATTAATCGAATTAATGAACTATATAACAAGCAGCGAACATGAGACACCGATTTAGCCCCATAGTAGTTTCTATTGGTTGTCAGGCCCGGACCTTTAATAGGATTATTGAGGCAAGTGCCTCGGGCCCACAGATTTGAGGGGCACCAAATTATTTTTCTAAAAAATATACTATGTGTCACTTGTAAATTAATACATATACAATTTTTAAAAAAATTTCTCCTATTTTATAGGATAATTCTAAATTGGTGCTGCTGTCAAAATCTACTTAACAACATACTACGTGTCCGGTATCCCAACCTTTTTTTCTTGCCTCACACGCCATTCCATGAAAAAAAAATTCAGAAAAAAACAAAAGGAAACAAAGTAAAGTAAAGCGATAAGATCCACCGTCCACGCTTTTAATTTTTTTAACCCTAGTGCTTGTTTCTCTTCTCTGCAGATCAGAGGCTACGACGACTCGACGAGCGACGGCGGTTCCTTTCTCTAGACTCTAATTGTCCTCTCTGCGGCGCTAGAAGGCTTGCAACTTGCAAGCCTCCTTCAACGTTTTGCTATTAATTCTACCTCTGTATCGTGGCACCTCGCGCGTCGCGCCTATTCACTTTCAAAGTTCTCTTCAGTCTTATTACTCTTGTAGTCTTGCTCTCAAGTCTCATCGACGCCTGCTGGCTGCCGACTGGCCTTCTTCTGCAGTTCTGCTCACGGCTTTTGTTTCCTCAGGTAAATTCAAGGACTCAATGAATACTCTGATGCATTGCTTGAGTCTTGAGAACTTCTCTTCCTTTAGTTAATTTTTTCAACTTCTCGCATGCCTCAGGAAGATAGGATCATAGGAATAATGTCTTCAAATCACCTAATGATGCAAAATTAGTTAAATACTCAAATGGCACACCAGCTTAAGTTTTTCCAATATCAAAAGCTTGAGCAATTAATCTAAGTATCATTAGTGATAATGTGATATAGGTTTGTACAAACATCAACAGAACTATAGAAGATTTATATAACAAAAGCCAAAATAATTGGGTTGAACATGGGTTAATGACGTGATATTGGAGAAGGAACAAATTCGAACTAGTAAGTCTTTTCTAAATTCTATTTGATTTCTTTGTAGTTGATTTAAGTATCAGTGATAATCATAGAAGTTAAATTTTGCAAAAGATAAATTAGTGGTGAGATTATGTAAAAGTTAAATTTCTCTGTAGTTCGTTTCCTTTGGATGATGCTTCACTTCTTTGAATCTACTATCACTTCTCTTTTCTTGTTTCCTCTTCTTTATTGGTTGAATGGGGGTGCTCCAAGAAGATGATTAACCCGCCATAGTGTTTGAGAATTAAGATTAGATAAAAATATGATTAGGATTTAGCATGATGGTATTTACATGTATTATGATTTGATAAATTTTTCATACATTTAAATGTTGGAACTATTTTAATCTATGAATTGTCGGTGCAGATTAACTTTTAGGCTTTTAGCAAACATGCCTCCTATAAGAAAACAATTGTCTGGAGCGGAAAAAAGGAAGAAAAAACAAAAGGAAGAAGCATTAATTCAAAGCCAAGCAGGAAGTCTTAATAAGTATTTCACTAACAATCAAAGAGCAGAGCAAACAGATGTAGAACAAGTGAATCAGGATGACACTGATAATAAGTTGAATGATCAGGAACATAGTGAATTTAATGAGCTTCATCATGAATACCCAAAACAATCTGAAAATGATAAAGGTGTAATCAATATGTCTGAGAATGACAGTGATGAAGATATAAATCAAGAGGTCTTGTTTCCTTTAAATGTTGATGACCCAGGAAATTAGGACAACATTCAAAATATTAGAGACTTTCTAGTTGAAAGAGGACCTAGAAAAGATGATGATATTTTGTTTCCTCTTGATAACACTGGAAGACACTTTAATCCATCACATTATATGAGACAATTACCAAATGGTGAAAAAAGTCACAGAAGATGGCTAGTGTATTCTATTTCTATGGACAAGATCTTTTGTTTCTGTTGCAAATTATTTAAGACTCAAAGAACCACAATGAGACATAATCATCTGGCTGACGAAGGATACAAAGATTGGAAGAATATCAGTCGATGTTTGAATCTTCATGAAACTAGTACAGATCATATTAATTGCATGACTAGTTGGATTGAATTAGAAAGAAGACTTCAAAAGAAAAAGACAATTGATGAAAATATGCAAGTAGCAATTAACAAGGAGAGAGAACATTGGAAACAAGTATTGAAGAGAATAATTGCAGTTGTGCAAAGAATTGCGAAAAATAACTTGGCACTTCGGGGAGATAATGAGAAACTTTATGTTGAGAATAATGGAATTTTTTTGCAACTCATTGAAATGATTGCTGAATTTGATCCAATAATGGAGGAACACCTTCGACGTGTTCAAGAAAGACAGATTCATTACACTTATCTTGGGCCCAAAATCCAAAATGAATTGATACAGATGTTGGCGGCTGAAGTACGAAGTTCAATTATTGCTAAAATTAAACATGCAAAGTATTTCACTGTCATATTTGATTGCACTCCAGATGCAAGTCATGAGGAGCAAATGTCCCTTGTAATTAGATGTGTGGATGATTCAGAAAATGAAATAGCGGTTGAGGAATTTTGGATTGGATTTTTGAAAGTTAATGAAACTTCAGGGCTTGGGCTTTTTACTGAGCTTAAAAATACTTTGAGCAATCTCGAACTTGACATTGATAATATAAGAGGTCAAGGATATGACAATGGATCCAATATGAAAGGAAAGCACAAGGGTGTACAAAGTAGATTACTTGAAATTAATCCTAGAGCTTTCTACACTCCATGTGGATGCCACAGTCTCAATCTCACATTATGTGATATGGTGAAATGTTGCCCTAAAGCAATGTCTTTTTTCGGTGTTATACAACGCATATATTCATTATTCTCTTCTTCTACCAAGCGGTGGCAAATCTTCAAAGATCATGTGCAAGGTCTTACGGTCAAGCCATTATCACAAACACGATGGGAAAGTCATGTTGAAAGCGTGAAGGCCATAAAAGATCAAACTTCGAAAATACGAGATGCTTTAATTGATTTGGCAAATATTTCTGATGACTCAAAAATAAAGAGTGAAGCTGAGGGTTTGGCATCATTTGAACTTGAGAATTTTGAATTCGTGTCTGGAATGGTAATTTGGTACAAGTTGTTATATGAGATTAACATTGTTAGTAAGTTTCTTCAAGCAGAAAATATGGATATTGATGTTGCTATTAGGCAATTAAAGGGACTTATTTCTTCTCTCCAAGAGTTTAGAGAATCTGGATTTGATCAAGCATTGAATGAAGCTGAACATATTGCAAGTGAAATGGGAATTGAACATGTTTTTCAAGAAAAACGTATCATTCGAAGAAAGAGACAATTTGATGAGATCAACAGTAAAGAGATAACCCAGTCTCCTAAAGAATCTTTTCGAGTTAATTACTTCCTATTTATAATTGATCAGGCTCTTTCTTCACTTCAAACTCGGTTTGAACAATTTCAAAAATATGAAGAAACGTTTGGATTTTTATTTAGTTTAGAGAGATTGAAGTCTATTGGTGATGATGATCTCTTGCACTCATGTGTCAGTCTTCGAGATTCTTTAACACATGATGAACACTCTGATATTGATGGAACAGATTTATATCTAGAACTAAAGTTGTTAAGACACTCACTACCAAGAGAATCAAAAAGAGCGATTGATGTGCTAAATTATTTGAAGAAAATAGATGGTTGTTATCCAAATGCTTATATTGCTTATCGAATTTTGCTGACTATACCAGTTACAGTTGCATCTGCCGAAAGGAGTTTTTCCAAGTTGAAATTGATGAAAACTTATCTCCGATCAACTATGTCGCAAGAAAGACTAAATGGCTTGGCTATGCTATCTATTGAGAAAAAAGTCGTTGAGAAAGTTGATTATGCAAATTTAATCAATACTTTTGCTTCTAAAACTGCGAGGCGAGCAATATTCAAGTGACTATATACTGGTGTGGAACATGAGTTTTGTATTTTGTTTGAATCGTCTTGGATTTATTAGTATTTGTTTATGATATTATTTTGGATGATATATTTTGTCTATTTTTTACTTTTAGAATTTATGTCATAAATATTGTCATATTTATGTTGATTGAAAAATATATGATTATCAAGTTTTGAGGGCACCAATTTTGATATTCGCCTCAGGCCCCAAAATCACAGGTCCGGCACTGTTGGTTGTCAAGATAAATCGAAAAATATTAATAATGGATAATTTAAAAACTCAGTATTCTATAATTACACATCTCATTTTAAAAAAATATAAGATAAGTAGACATCAAATCACAACTAATCTAGTGACAAGTTGATATCCTTTCATGTATCATAACTCTAAGGCTGCGTTTGGTAGGGTGTAATCCACCCTGTAATATAATCGAGATTACATTACACGTTGGATTCGTTTGTTTGGAATCACATTAAGATTGTAATGTAATATAATCTCGATTACAAAAGAGGTTGATGATTTGTAATCTGGATTACAAAGTAAAATCTCCGTAATCTAGATTACATTACAGCTTGTAAAGTCGTCGGCTAGGCGGCGACAGTCGTCGGTCGCCGCTGGCAGGCCACCGTTACCGCCGTCGACCGGTCGCCGCCGGCCGGTCGCCGTCGGTCGGTCGCCGCCGGCCGGTCGCCGCCGGCCGCCGCCGCCCGATCGCCGCCGCCGGCGATCGGCGGCGTTCGCCGGCGGTCGGCGGCGTTCGCCGGCGGTCGGCGGCGTTCGCCTGCGGTCGGCGGCGTTCGCTGGCCGGTCAATGGTCACCGGTCGGCCGGCAACTGTAGCGACCCGCCGTCTCTACCTTAGACGGACCGCTACTTGTCTACTTCTTGACTCTAATGCACGACTAAAAATGCGGAACTTTCCTCTTTTTTTTTTGTATGTGAATCTATCTAAGAATGATATCCTAACTTTAATAGTCATGCATGATACAATGGCACACTTCCTTTCTCTAAAATTCTAAACATTTAAACTCATCACACAAGGTTCTATAACATTACTACAACATTATGGAATATGAATGCAACTTTTCTAAGCATATTTAAAGCAATAAAAACTTAATTAAAAAGGAGACTAACAACATCTTGGCACATGCATCAATTAGCTACATCAAAGTATCGATATTCAAAACTACTCACGCTCATACTCATCCAATGCAATCATAAGGATATGTATACTAAATAGAATGACATGGAATCTTTACTCGTGGTTTTAAGACATGCAAAATATCTAAAACGTAAATACTTGGATAAATTCTATGTGATCTAACTTAAACTAAGAATCTGTAACAAATGCACTTTAAGTCTTTTATTCATCTCGTCCAAAGGACCTCTCCAAGGTTAGCCACCACACACACGTTACTCAGCACCGCCTCGTCGCCTTCCTTCAGAATTGCTTGCCTTTACCTTTACCTGCAGCAAGAGGAAATGCAACTAATAAGCATAAAGTTTAGCAAGTACTATCTAGCTCACAAAATCTCGAAATGTGCAAGCATGCTTTTTAAGCAATGTGAAATCACATGAGATACTTTTATGCTTAAAAGAAACACTAACACATGTATAACTCAAAACATGCATACTCAAGCATTAATAAGTCAAATCACATGAGATACTTTTATGCTTAAAATAAACACTAAACATGTATAACTCAAAACATGCATACTCAAACATTAATAAGTCAAATCACATGAGATACTTTTATGCTTAAAAGAAACACCAAACATGTATAACTCAAAACATGCATACTCAAGCATTAATAAGTCAAATCACATGAGATACTTTTATGCTTAAAAGAAACACTAAACATGTATAACTCAAAACATGCATACTCAAGCATTAATAAGTCAAACTCACTTTTTCTTGGCTTAACTTGAAACTTTAGCAATTCTTTAACTTTAAATCTTTCTTTAACTTTTAGAAAACTTCCTTAAACTTTAGAAAAACTTTGCTAAAGCATATACTTGAAAATAATAACTCACTTGGATCCACTTAAGACGTAAGTACCATCTTATGCGCGTTCCCTAAAAGGTTGGGGTAGCGAGCCACCAATCCTAAGAGAGCAGACCTTGGTCTACCAGGGCCAAGACCTTGGAATTGGACACCTGGATTTCTTTAACGACGCCCTTGGACGCCGGGTACTGGCCTTAGAAAATAAAATACTTACCTTTTTCTTATCTTGAATGCCTTGGCATTTTAACGAGCACCTTGTGTGCCCAAATCACTAAGTCTTGACTTTTTGGAGATTTCTTAAGGCCTTGGCCTTTTCTTTTCTTATCTTTATCTTCTCTTTTCTTTTCTCATAACTTTTCTTAGCCCCTAACCTCATATAGGGTACTTAATCAAACTTATACAAGCATGGATTAAACTAGAGTTACATGCAAAATCATAAACTAAAGGAAAATTGCATTTTAAACTTTCTAACGGGAAAAAAAACTTGCGGAAAACCGCCTCTTACTGCAGGTGAGCAGTACTTACATCGATATCTTGGACTTATAACCAAGAACGGCGTCGGAGGTTCCGGAGAAACTCGGAGTCTCGGAGATTTCTTCGCGCTCACGCGTTCCTCTCGTCGCGGGGATCTCGAATATCGAAAAATCTCTTGGAGGAGAGTCTTGGCCGGCCACCGGAGGAAGGTCCTAGGGCTTGGTGTGGTTTCGCCCAAGAGAGGGGAAGGGGGGTCGGCGGATGGTGAGGAAGAGAGGAAGTTGCCGAACCAAAAATAAATGAATCACTTAAGTTCTTCTATTTATACCAAGGGGTATTTCGGTTCAACTTACTACTTAACTTAATATCTCTCTATTTTCTTTCAGCACACCCCTGCTGGGGCTCCTAGTTAACTCGACCAACTTAAGTCGTTGGTCCCATGGGAGGTCTCGGGTTCAAAACTCGTCCAGGCAACTTTTTGCCGAAGACTCTATTTCTTTTAATAAAAATACTAAACGGACTCGGAAAATTCCATAAAAATATTCTAAAAATTCCTAAAAATATCTAGAATATTTCTAAAACATTTTTCAATAGTTCTAAGGACTTTAAGAACTTCAATATGGAAATTTCGGGGCGTTACAATCCCCCATACCTTATAAAAAGTTCGTCCTCGAACTTAAAATAATTCTGGATATTTTTCTCTCATGCTGTCTTCACGTTCCCAAGTAGCTTCCTCATGCTTTTGATTCTGCCAGATGACCTTCACTAGTGGCACTTCTTTATTTCTTAATCTTTTAACTATTTTGTCCACTATCTGTGTCGGTTTGCTCTCATAGCTAAGATCTTCTTGGATCTGTACTGACTGAAGCTGAATCACTTGGCTAGGATCGTGAATACACTTCTTTAGCATAGAGACATGAAATGTACTGTGGATAGCTGACATATCTTCTGGTAAGTCCAGCTCATATGCTACCTTACCAACCCTCTTTATGATCTTGTAGGGTCCTATGTAGCGAGGACTTAGCTTGCCCCTTTTGTCAAATCTCATCACTCCCTTCATAGGAGCGACCTTGAGGAATACTGAATCTCCAACTTGGAATTTCAGTGGCCTACGTCGTGTGTCAGCATAACTTTTCTGTCTACTCTGGGCAGTCTCAATCCTCTGGCGGATCGTCTGGATAGCCTGAGTGGTCTCATCTACAAGCTCAGTCTGGCTGCCTATTTCTGACTTCGTCTCTTTCTTTTCACCAGCTTCTTGCCAACATATGGGTGATCTGCATTTTCTGCCATACAATGCCTCATAAGGTGCCATCCTGATGGTGGCCTGATAGCTATTGTTGTAGGCAAACTCAGCTAAGCACAGAAATTTGCACCAACTACCTTTAAAGTCCAACGCACAAGCCCTGAGCATGTCTTCTAAAATCTGATTTACTCTCTCTGTTTGTCCATCTGTCTGGGGATGGAAAGTTGTGTTGAACTGAAGTCTGGTGCCTAGGGCGTCCTGAGCACACCTCCAAAAATGGGAGATGAACCACCCATCTCTGTCAGAAACGATCGACTTCGGAACTCCGTGAAGCCTGATCACTTCTTTCACGTACAGCTGTGCTAACTGCTCTATCGAATGCGATAACTTGATGGCTAGGAAGTGGGCAGACATGGTCAATCTGTCCACTATCACCCATATTGCATCGTGTCCATGGGTGGTCCTTGGGAGACCTGTGATAAAATCCATGGATATCTCTTCCCACTTCCACTCTGGAATGGGAAGAGGCTGCAGAACTCCTCCTGGTCTCTGGTGCTCTGCTTTGACTCTCTGGCAGGTCAAGCAGGTACTGATATATCTGGCCACGTCTCGCTTGAGTCCAGACCACCAGAACCTTTGCTTTAAATCTTGGTACATCTTGGTAGAACCAGGATGCATAGAGTACGGGGTACTGTGGGCTTCTTCTAAAATATTCTTTCTT
>JAGFNQ010005715.1:260696-424870 GCA_024364735.1 Boesenbergia rotunda
GCCACCGGAGGAAGGTCCTAGGGCTTGGTGTGGTTTCGCCCAAGAGAGGGGAAGGGGGGTCGGCGGATGGTGAGGAGGAGAGGAAGTTGCCGAACCAAAAATAAAAGAATCACTTAAGTTCTTCTATTTATACCAAGGGGTATTTCGGTTCAACTTACTACTTAACTTAATATCTCTCTATTTTCTTTCAGCACACCCTTGTTGGGGCTCTTGGTTAACCCGACCAACTTAAGTCGTTGGTCCCATGGGAGGTCTCGGGTTCAAAACTCGTACAGGCAACTTTTGGCCGAAGACTCTATTTCTTTTAATAAAAATACTAAACGGACTCGGAAAATTCCATAAAAATATTCTAAAAATTCCTAAAAATATCTAGAATATTTCTAAAACATTTTTCAATAGTTCTAAGGACTTTAAGAACTTCAATATGGAAATTTCGGGGCGTTACAGCGACGGTAGTCGGTCGTCAATCTTGATTACATTACAGGACGGATTGCCCCTCACCAAACATAAGAATCCAACTTGTAATGTTTATCAAAGATTACATACAACTCATTACCAAACATAATAATGTAATCAAGATTACATTACATTACATTACAAACTTGATTACATTACAGACCGGATTACATTACCCCCTACCAAACGTAGCCTAAAAATTATCCGTTAATTCATATCGGAACACCTTCGTTTTGATATTCAAAGTTAATATCTAAAGGGTAATGTTGAACAGTTAGAATCGTCCCCCAAAATTTATTATTTTTATAAATTTTAATATCATTTTTAAAAAAAATTATTTTAAAAGAAATCATAATATGTTTTGTAGTTTTAATTTAAAATATATATTTATATAAATATATTATCTATTTTATCATTATTATAATAATTAACATAAATAAAAATTTATCAGACTCAAATATAAATAAAGAAAAAATTAATTCTTTTAAAAGTAAACCATATGTGTTTTGTGATTTTACTTTTTATATATATATATATATATATATATATATATATAAAACATATTTTAGCTACAGGAATTAATATAATTAAAAAATTAATTAGCTCAAAGATAATTAAGAAAAAAAATAAATTATGGCCTACCATCAAGAATTATCGATATCTACATGCCAATTAAGTAGGAATCGTAAAGAAGTAGGAATCCACCACGAGATAGGCACTAGGGCACGATATTCTATAAGCTAAATGATCTTTTTAATAATATTATGTGTAAAAATATATGGACAAAAATAAAAAGAGCGAATTGTCAACTTGTTTCTTTTATAAAAATCATCTAACGAACACCCTACCAACTCTACTTAAAATATCTTTAAATTATTTTACCCATCTAAATTCTTTATTTCTTAGTCAAATTCAAGATCTGAACCACAGCCGACTTTTTTTTTTTTAAGATTTAATATAATAAGAAATATTGCTTTTTGAAAAGCTAGTTTCTAACTTCCCCGGTTTAGAATTTAACTTTTCCGTGTAATACAAGTGCTTGTTTTCCTTTTCCACGTTTACACCTAAAATTATAACATGTCTTAAAGTGGATAAATTCATTTTTAAATTACTTGTATGAAAGCTTTTTTTATGTTTTTTGTCATGATCTTGTTTTAAGGATATTCTTCTTGTTATAAACTCCAATATATTCAATTTCAAAGACTATTTATGCTTTGTTGTCGGTGTGTTCTTGGATAAGTTCAACTGTTATCATGTTTTGTAATGTTGTGTTCTTGACAAGCATATGTGATATTCAAGGCTATCTTCAAGAGAAGGCGGCAAAGATAGTTAATGGGATTGAGCATCCCGTGATTGACATATAGATTGAAAAAGTTATGTGGTAAGATATAGTGAGTACGAACGATTCTTTCCGGAGCTCCCGAGACCCTCTCGGAAAGGGGATCCTCCGAGACCCCCCGCGAGTAGACACACCTCGGAGATCAAATCAAAGGACGCACTCCCGATATCACCTCAGGAAGTCAGGTCCTCGAGACCACCTCGGGAAGGCAAAATACCCGGGGCCGCCCAGGCCAGAAGACCTCGAGATCACCTCGGAGAAGCGGAGCCCAATAAGCATTCGGCCTCAAAGAACGATTCCCCTTTCTTCGGATTTGTGGATAATCATCACCAATTATTGCAGAGTCGTCATGACCCATAATTATCGCAACGGTCCGAACTTAATGACGGCATGGACCGTTGCAGAGGTTATCCGGTAACTGACAATTGGAGGGACGTGACAAAGATCGTGGAGACTTGTAAGACAGTCGTCGCAGGTATAAAAGGTACTCCAACCCCTCCGGTAAGGGGGTTACGCCATCTCTACTTCACGCACATCTTTTTTGCCTTCTCTTCATCTCCTGGATTGAGGTACTGACTTGAGCGTTGGAGTGGGCTCCGCCGGACAACCTCCGGCGTGTTCCCCTAACACTCGTATTAATCTCGCAGAGTGTGAGTTCTTCCTCAAGCGCCAACATCGGCGTGGGCTGAACCTTGGTGGCTGGCCATCGACATCGATTCCTTCCGGAACATGTTTGGCGCCGTCTATGGGAAACCATTAAAGCACCACAAGGCGCACCGATGGCAGAGCCAGCGGGACAATCCATTGTCCTGACGAAAGAGGAACTGGATCGCTTGGTGGCCAACGCTATCAAAGAGGCGCTCAAACAACATCAAATCGAGCAGACCGCCTTACAGCGAGGTGTTTCTGTGCATGAGGAGATCCCCTAAATCTCCATCTCGCACCCCCAACGGCGAAGATCCGTCACACCACCGGGGTGACACGTCGGAGCAGCCCCGGACCACCGACGAGGCTCTCCTGGAGATATTAAGAAGGCCAACTCGGTAGCCTCTAGCGCGGTGAGACACGAAGATGGACAGAGGAAGAAGGAGGAACCTAAGGCCTCCCTCTACTCTCTTCTCATCCGAGATTGTAGAAGACCCTATGCCAAAGCAGTTTCGCGAGCCTAGGATTGTTGATTACGACGAGAAGACAGATTCGGAGGATCATGTCTGTAAGTTTGAAAATGTGGCACTTCTACATCAGTATACCGATGGTGTAAAGTGCCGAGTGTTCTTGAATACCCTATCTGGGGCAGCCCAACGATGGTTCCAAAGGCTGCCCTCAGGTTCTATCAACTCCTTCATGGAGTTTAGAATCGCCTTCCTCCATCACTTCGTCAGTAGCCGTAGCTATTAGAAGATAGCACTCAATCTATTCGCTCTCAAACAGAAGCCGAAAGAGCCGCTCAAGGAGTACATCTAGCGGTTCAATCGGGTGGCATAAGATGTGCCAAGTGCGATGTCGGAAATCCTCGTTAGCGCCTGTACCCAAGGGCTCTCGGAAGGAGATTTTTTTTCGATCATTGGTGAAGAAGCCACTGTTAGTAGGAGCCCTAGAGTCAATTATGTGATGATTGACTAGGGGCATTTTGTATCATATTCTATCATTAATAAAAGGCATGTTTGATTATTATACTTACTTTGTATTCTGTGCCGAATGACTAAATATAATAATGTCCTTGTGTAGTAGGTTCTTATCTACATTATATCGATTGGTTGAATTGATAGTGAGATAATGTAGAGAACACTACACTAAATTATTCCTAATCAAGCATTAATATTCAGGGACAATATTAATGCATGGAGACTAGCATGTAGGTCAACTGATGACTTGAGCTCACAAGTCATGGATATGTGATATCAAGTTGACACATGGGTATACATTGGAGAATGTGTACTGAATGACCCACCATGAGAAAGTTTCATAGATTATCATATGAGTGTCATATACTTTCTCATGTGACTATTGGTATGAATAGTCCTTAGACCTGAAGTCACTACGGTTCCCTACATAAGGAGTTATGTACTTTGATATCGTCAAACGTCACCCATAATAGGGTGGACTATAAAGGTGATCACTGGGTATGTAATGAATTATGCGGAGGGATGTGAGTGATGTAGATGGGATCTATCCCTCCCATATGACGGGAGGGATATCTGTGGGCCCCTTGATCGAGTAGGACTACTGAAATGCATATGCATGCTCAAATGAGTCAATATGAGATATTGAGCTCATTTATTTGAGTGAGTCTACTCAGGGATCAAGAAACACAAGATTGATTGAGGATGACACGGTCTATGCCTCATTGGTCAATCTAGATATCAAGGATAGAAGGACAAGATCATACATTATCATATTCACGGAGGTTTAGTCGGATCTCGACTTTTCTTGTTACTTGGGTAGCAATGATGCATTGCTAGATGTCGCTCATTGCTTATGTGTCTAAAGTGTTTAGGCGCATTGCTAACGTCACGAGAACCTATTGGGTCACACACAAAGGGCACAATGCTTCGGGAAATCCGAGTTGGAAACTCGGGAGTGCGAATCCGAGTTGGGAACTCGGGAGTCCGAGCCCGAGTTGGGAACTCGGGAGGCCTGAGCCCGAGTCGGGACTCGGGAGATCTGAGCCCGAGTTGGGAACTCGGGAGGTCAGTTCGGGGGGGGGGGGGGCTCGAGTTGGGAGCTCGGCGGGACGAGTCGAAGCTCGGCGGGACGAGTCGGAGCTCGGCGGGCCGAGTCGGAGCTCGACGGACCGAGTCAACACTCAGCGGATCGGGTCGGCACTCGGCAGACTGGGTCGGGAGCTCGCCACTCGGGAGACCTGGTTGGGAGACCGAGTCGGGAGCCCGAGAGGCCCGATCGGAGTTGCATGGAGGAAAGAGAAAAGTCTCTTTTCATTGTATGAAAAGATTCTTTTCTTGCATGAGAAAAGATGAAGAGCCACATGAAAAGATGTGCTCTTTATTGGGAAGCTAAAGAGACACAAACCTCTTCATATTCATGGGATGATTATAAAAGAGGGCCTTGTGACTTTGGATGAAGTCTTCTTCTTCTTGCCTTAGCTTTCCCCCTTCCCTTCCTCTCTTCTTCCTCTCCTCCACTCTTGGTCGAAACCTTATTGTAAGGTTTTTGTTGTTTTCAAGCTACCTTAAGTTGCTAGCACAACTAAGGTAGTTCTCCCGAAGTTGAGAGGTTGTGTCCGTGTGGATACGAATAGAGGCACGGGCGTTTGAATGTGCAAGAGATCCGGTGCATCTTGGACGAGCGGGATAACCGAAGGGCACGCTTCAAAGGTATAAACAGTAGATAAATCTATTAGATAGATAACTTTGTACGAGTTTTCTTTCGCATGGATCGCTCGTGGGTTCTTGTTTCTGCTACATTTTATTGTTTTGTGCCGGGAGAACCCAACAGCCACCCGCCAGCTTCGATGATCTGTTGGGGCATTCGGTCAAGAACGTCAACATGGAGGAGGTGCAATTCGCCCTTCGCATGGAACTAGCCGGAGTCCCCCTCAAGTCGTTACCCGGTCCGAAAGAAGGGAACCCCCAGCTCCAACCCGAGGAAAAGACCTTTACCTGGGGAAGGACCAGTGAGCTGGTAGATGGAAACTGGTCGAGACAGTGGACACCGAGCAGCTAGAGCCACTGATGAAGTACTGCAGCTTCCACGACAGTACTATACATTCCACTGAGGAGTGTCATGCCTTGAAGAAAAAATTGAGTGAAGAGGCAGATCCCAAACCTCGGAGGAAGTGAAAGAAGATGGGGTATCGCCGGAATTCCCCTCGGCGAAGCCTTTCTCCCAAACGGAGGCAGTCGGGAGAAAACGAGACCCGACACCAGTCTTAGTCGCGGTCAAGGGGAAGGAGCCGGGGGCCTGCACCCTGTAGGTCTCCCTCCTTGGAAAGAGACCCCAGGAAGGGTAAGGCACCAGCACGCGGCCTGCCCTCTGGACATGTGGGAGTAATCTCCGGAGGACCCACCGGAGGAGATTCCCATCGGGCAAGGAAGTCCAACACCCGACGTCTGGAGAACTATGCAATTGGGATGATCTGGAGCCAGGATCACTGCCCTATGATATCGTTTGGCCCCGAATACTTGGAAGAGGTGGAAGCTCCCCATAAAGATGCCCTGGTGATCCTTGCTCGCATCGCCAACTATGAGGTCAAGCACATCTTCATGGATACAGGAAGTTTCGTGAACATCCTGTACAAGGCTGCTCTGGATCAGATGCAGATCGACGAGGATGAACTACTTTCGGTCTCGACCCCGCTGTTCGGCTTCACCGGGTATCGAGTACAACCGATAGGGCAAATCACCTTATCGCTATCATTGAGTAGCGACCTGCTCGAGAGGACCAGGAGGACACCCATTTTGATCGTGGATGTTCCCTCATCCTACAACGCCATCTTGGGCCGCCCAACACTCAGTGTCTTCGAGGCGGTGGTCTCTGTCTACCACCAGAAGATAAAATTCCCGGTAGGCGACCAAGTGGCTGAAGTCAAAGGGGACCAACTGGTGTCTCGGCAATGCTACAGTGGGGAAGTCAGATCGGAGTCCCAAAAAAACCCAAGGGCGCAGGAAGGCTAACTGGAGGAAGCGGCCATTCACAGGAGGACAAGGCCAAAAAGCTCAAGAGGCTAGAGCAGACCATCTCTAAACCTGTCACCCCCGGTAAGATTTGTGTGACATACAATGTACTCACCTGTGTATCCTTGCGGCCTTGCAGTGAATTCATGAAATAAAAGAATGTGTCATCACAAAAGTGCCAGTACATCTGACAAAACCCTAATGCCTCGTGGTGCTTCGGACGCCCAAGGTACTTAGGCTTGGTCTGGGTGTTGCAGATACCCAATCAAGATCTGCGCAGCCCCTACTACCTCTAACGGGGAATTGGAGGAGACTCGAGGATAGAAGGTTAACACAACCTACCAGATATGAAACAAGCATACTCAGACAAGGGGGAACCAGCAGAATATCTGATTACTGCTCGAAGCGCTTACACATCAGAGGTAGCAAGTGTTTTCCTTCATCTCTACGGGAAATACATTGACAATGATATTTCAAGGGAATACAAAGAATAGGGGATACAATCAGTGGATCCAGTAGAGGAGATCACTCATTTGCCCGGGTTCTCCCCTATCACTTCAGCATCCCCTCATGGTCGCTTAGCTCGGAACCGTCTTCTAGTGGCGGGTAAGCGGAGAGCCATCTTTATTATGGTCAGGACCCTTGAATTTTTGGCTGCGGTTGGGACTTCTGGGTCCTCCATTCTCATGACCATTCACGGATGAAAGAGGAACAGGAACAACTTGGGGTACACATGGGTGAAACAGTTCCATTCAAAGACCCTGATTGCCTCTTACAGTTAACTCACATTTATGAATAAAGGTGAATTACAAAATACAAAGGGAAGAGAATGGGGAGCAACAGCTACAACTCCTCCTCAGATGATAAACTACTCCAGGCTTGACTGACAGTCGATGCCCAAAACTCGGAGAAGCGAGCGATCAAGTGGGGGAGAGCACCCGGAGATGGACAGGAGATGAACCACTAGGAGATGCTCCCGGGTGAAACAAATGATATCATCTCTGCTATGCTCCCTGACGAAGCATGTAATATCTTTTTTGGACTCTCCGGTGAAACATGTGGTCTCATCTCCGCCGTGCTCTCCCGGGAAAGGTGTGATATCATCTTTGCTATGCTCCCTAGTGATACAGAAAACCCTATTAGAAGGGGGGATGATGGAGGATGTACCGGAAGGTGGTACGCTTCATAGGGGATTTTGGGAGCACCTGACTTAGCCTGGGCAAACGGGGCTTCGCACCCCTCTGGGCGATGAATCTCCTCCCTCGCTAGGTTCCCCTCCAGGCTACAACCTCTTTTCCCTTCCTGGTCCATAAGAATGGGAAGGAAAGATGGAGGAGAACGAATGCATTGGCCTTCCACCTTTATAGAGATGGCTGCCCATCCACATTTAATGAGGGCACGGCGCAGGAGTAGTAATGAACCCCAATCCTGAAGCGTCGCATCTTTTCTGTCACCATCAATTGGCATGCCCCTGCGGCGTCTGGGAATTCGCAAACCTTTATGGGGCAATTCAATGGATCGGTTGGGGGTCGGAGACGATGGTTCGGAGGCCACAAACACTTAATAGAGAAAGGAGCCAACATGGGTCCCACAGATGAATAATTGCAAGCCTGGCAGTTGGGCTTTCGGGGCTACCTTGGGGAGATCCACACCCAAGATTAAACTCGAAAACCATAGAAGACACCTGGCGTCACAGGGGGTTCTGGGTCCCTAAAACCAACCCAAGTGGCTGCGGGGATGAGCAATGGCTCCCTGACTCCCTTACCCCAGGGGCTGAGAGGGAATGTCTATTTTTCAAAAAGCTTAATCGGCAATCTGGCTCCTGGAGTCGGAGAGAAACACCGATCCTTCTACACTCTTGGTTCTCACGACGAAAACAAATATTACAAGGAGACAAACACAAAAGCATACTCAAGACAGTAAGACAAAGAAATATTTTCATTATAATCAAAAGGGGTACATCAGGGCCAAGCTCCCAAGTAGCAAATAATCCTACAACTCTTTGTCCTCGGGCGGGAGCTCTTCCCAAACTCGGTCGATGCTCATGAAACCCAAGTCAGCATCCGGAGGCAAAAGTTGGGCCTTCCTCAGCTAGTCGATGGCCCCGTGGAAACCTTGCTTCAAGCGCTTCATTACCTGGACGACAATGATATCACCGAATTCAACCGACTCCAGGAACTTAGCCTTGAAGTCTGCCTCGGCCTCTTTAATACGGGAAGCCTCAGTAGCCCAAAAGTTGCACAGTTCAACCTCAGTTGCCTCCTTGGCATGCTTTAGTTGCTCCATTTCAACAGACATTTTATCTTGGTCCGCCAGAGCCTCCCTGAGCCTGTCCGAGGCGACTCATACTTCCGACCGTGCCTAGGCCAGGTCTTCACCGCCATCATGAGGTTAGACTTCTTCTGGGTGAGCTGGTACGTTTGGTCTTTGACACGTTCATTCAATCTCTCGGCCGAGGCCTCCAGAAGTCGGATATCCCCCGATAACTTCTTCACTTTCACCCGAAGCTGATCCTGCTCTTGAGTCATCCGGAGCAGGTCATTGGTGATGACCACAACCCTCTCGGATGCCAAACATTCTCGACACCGAGAACTCTGTAGGGACGACTTCATGGCCATCAAGGTGTCCAGCTGATGCTCCACCATTGCTCGGAGAGCTCTGCTGACCCCCACTTGCATAAGTTCTACCCTGTGCTCGTGGTCAGCTACAGCCTCTGCTCTCAGTGCCCGGCGGGTCAAGGCCTCAATCTCTGGTTAGGTGTACAAGCCACGGATGGTTGTCAGGCAGTCTTCTGTCGCCTACCATTGCACCAAGGAATTATAAAGCATACAAGAAAACAACCCATGTACCTAGAACACGCACCTTCAAAAGGGACTCACGGAGGGTAATGAGAGGCCTCGCAGAGACTCGCACGACTTCCCCTCCTGGAGATCTCGGGGTGTCAACTCGGCTCCCGGAAGGCAACGAGCCCCTGCATGGGGGAAGTGACTGGACAGTGGGAGCTCCAGGTGACAGTGTAGAAGGGTCGGAGTCGCCCTCCTTGGAGCTGGAAGTCCCCTCAAAAGAAAGACCCTCAGCAGGGACCTCCTTCAACTGCACCAGGAGGAAAGATTGCATGGAAGCCTCCAACGTCGCATCTAACCTTTTTCGAAGGCGGTCAAGCTGCATTCGATACTGGGTGGGCAATGCTTGCTTACCCTTCGTGACGTCGGCAGGGTCGACCGAAGATGAGCCGGAGGCCTGACCACCTGCCTCTGGAGTGGCAGTCGACGGAAAAGATGGATATAGAGGAATAGCATCCTCACCATCGGAAGGTGGAACATCCTCCTCAGGAATAGATAGAAGTGTGCTGGGGCCACTGGGGGGCCCTTTTCTGTTTGGGCCTAAGCCTTCCGGGACCTTCCTCTTCTGTCGACCAGAGAATTAGGATGTTGATGGGGGAAGCGGGGGGCGACGACTCCTCTGTGACCCCCTTCGGATGGACAGCAGCGGGGGTGGGTCATCCCCCGAAGGGGCGCCCATCTCTAGGTCAACCGACGGACCTGAAGTCCCTTGGTCGGCAAACGACAGAGGCGCAACAGGAGCCTCTACCCGCTCTGGCGTGGCATACTCATTGGACGATTTAGCAGTCCCCTCCAAGGACTCGGCTGAAGCAGAGGGCGCACCAGGAGCGGCTGGGGGAGGATCCAGAGCCTCCTTGTTGGCTTTATCCCACTTGATAAGTATGTGCATCGCCCTCAAAAACATGATTTCCTCTACAATAACCAGGCAAGAGAATATCAGTTAGAACTAACAGGCATTGATGGAAAAGATGAACTTACCGAGGTTAGGGCTAATCCAGGTCACTTTAGGGCTAAGGCTCGCTCAGTACATGAGCTCCTCACTCTGTACCAGACATGGGCCATTGAACTCCATGCCGGAGAGTATGTTCCTGGCGCACTGGTAGGCTGGACTCTGGAGAAAGTTCCCTAGTGAGGGAGAAGTCGACAGATCCTCCATCCAACGGAGAGGACTGAAGGGTCGCGCAAGCAGTCGGATGAAGAAAAACTTCTCCTTCCACCCTTTGTGCGAGGAAGAACCCTCCTAAGAACTTATGGTCGAGACGCGCTAAAAAGCTAAAAGCCCTCGCGAGCCGATCAGAACGAAGAAGGAATGGAAAAGACGAGGGGTCAGGGGCATGTCGAAGAGCTTGAAGATAATGTACGCCTCGCCCATCTGAGCAAAAGCGTTGGGAGCCATCTGGTGAAGGGGGATATCAAAATAGGAGGTCACATTCATGAAAAAGGAGGAATGGGGAAGCGGAGCCCTGACTCTACTTGCCCCATAAAGAAGGTAAAGAAACCTACGGGAGGCTCCACCGGCGTCTGGTTTACTTTAGGGATCACCACCGCCATCTCGGCCCGAATGTCGTAGGCCTCAATGGTCACCTGCAAAGCCTCTGGCCTCACTCTCGAAGAGGCAGACTCATACCACTCCGCTCGATAACCTTCCATGGTTCCTAAGGAAAAACATGAGAAGGAGGCAGAAGACTTATGCGAAAACAAAAAGAATCCTTAGGGAAGAAGACGAAGACAAGGTTCGCCAAACAACAAAGCCAGAAGGTGGTCGAGCGTCTTTGTCTCCCCTTCTTATACGGAGGAAGTCGCCCGCATGTGCGCAATAGGGGCAAAGCATGTGGACGGCAAGAAACCGCCACATCAGGGTAGTGCCATGGAACAGTCGCTTGACGTGAGCCTGCTACAACTGTGCACGTCAGTAAGAGATCGCGAGGAGAGAAGTTGGGACACGTGGCAACGAGGAATTCGCAAAGGGGTTTTGTCGCCATTAAAGAGCTTATGCGCCTTTATAAAAGATGAATGGGTATCATTGCAGTATCTCGAAAACCATAGAAGCATTTTTGGGGAAGACAAAACCAAAAAGGGATTGCCTCGAGACCCTAGGCAAATTCTACAATTCTTGGACCCAGTATAATTGTCAGGGAAGTAGTAACGAGTGCAAGGACCCACTGTGACATAGCTTCTTCAGTGCAAACACTAGTCTAATCAGTCGGCAACACTTTCTTTGATCAGACTTGAAGGGAGGGGCATATGATGGGGTTGAGCACCCCGTGGTTGACACGCGGATTAAAGAAGTTGTGACGACCCCTCCTTAACTTCTCTCCCTTAAAGCGGACGTCACTTTTACTTAACCTTAACTTTACCTTATCCTTAGCCTTAGGTTACAACTACTTGGCTTCCCTTAACTTGCTCTGAATTTTTTTTTCTTTTAAAAAACAACTTTCATTTTATTTGCTTTGCAAGACCTCTTAGTTGTAACACTAAAGCACTATCCATCTGCACTACAACACTTTCTTTTCAATATCACCAGTCGACTGCTATAAGGCCAGTCGACTGGTATCGGCCACAGAAACTTTCTATGCCCGGCACCAGTCGACTGGCCTCATGGAAGTCGACTGGTGCATCGAACAGAAGGTTCTGTTCGATATCGCAGTCGATTGGTTCTGAACCAGTCGACTGGCACGCCTGAAAACTGTAGTTTCAGACCTGGGAACTCCTTTCAAGGGTCCACCATTCACACCCTTCCAATGCATATAATGAAACAACTCCAAATCTACACTCCATACTAGTTTTATAAGCATCTTAGCAACTCAAAACGAATCCAATAACTTGAAATTAGGATTTCTACGAAATTTAACAAACTTATCAAAACACATGCAATCTCTACTAACTTTGTACCCAACTTTGACTCCATGTAAAGTTTAAATAAGGTGATCACCTCCTACCAATCCAAAACATCAACCATGAGTTTCTATAAATCAAAACGCCTCTAAGACTTATCCCAAAGATCTCTTCCATGGTTCCGCCGCCACTGAACATCAATGCAAGTCCCGTTCGCCTCCTTAACTTATGCTTTTTCTTTACCTTTGTCTGCAATAGAAGGAAATGCAACTAATAAGCGAATTGCTTAGTAAGTAAATCCTAGCTCACAAATCCATACGATAAATGATAAACATGCTCTTTTCAAAGAATGCTTGCTTCAAAATACATGCACTTGGAAATATTTGCACATGGGAACTTTCATACACTTATCATGCTCAATCACGCTTGAAAACATTTACTAGCATCAAAACACTTGCAAACTTAACATGCTCATGATTTCTTTTGAAACTTACTAATGATACATTTCCATACTTTAGAACACTAACTTCTTTGCTCTTTCTCTTTAACATGCTTATAACATAATCATGTCAACATACATAACCAAAAACATGCACTTAAGAAAATTGAAACACTTATATATACTCATATACTTCAAAATAATAATCAACTTTCTCAGGCCTTGACACTGTACCTGGTATCAATGTACCAATGCGCGCATCCCTAATAGGTTTCGGGGTAGCTAGCCACCGCACCCTATTAGAGCTTCTTTCTTACTTTCTGTGGGCCTCTCATTTGCCCGGTACATGTCACTTTACAAAAGTAAAATACTTTCTTACTCATAATGCTTGTATTTATCAAGCTAACTTTCTTTTTCATAAATCTTGCATTATAAACCTTTACCTTTTCTTACTTGGAACTTTCATCGAGCACATTGCGTGCCCTTAACCCAAAACTCATTTTTGGGACTTTTCAAGAACTTACTCTTATCATACTTAGGTCACATACACAAAAACCTACTCCAATTTATATTCTATGATAAAACATGTATTCTTTAGGAACTTAAAACCACAATAAAAATCATAATCTTAAAGCATGCACTTAGATCACAAACATGGTTCTACAACGAGAAATACATGGCGAAACTATTTCTATTGTAGGTGAGTGATCTACTTACCCTCTTTTCTTGAAGAAAACTCACTAAATATCTAGGAAACTCCTAGCGTAGCGCTCCTCTTCTCTTCCCTTGCGAGAAAACTTCACCCTTAGCCTTAGGGAAGAAGCCCTAGGTTTTCTACTTCAAGAGGAAGAAGGAGGAAGCAAACTCTCCTTTTCTTCCCTGTTTTTGCAGCCTCCCAAACTGCTCGCGCGGCCTCCCGAAACCCTAAAAGGGGTCTTAACCCAACTTAAGTGGAAGATGAAACACCTCTTCATGAAAAGGGCTTACTCAACTATAACATTAATTCGCTTCATCTTTTTTTTGTGCTTGATACCCTTGCTCTGCTGGTTACCCCAACTCCTTTAAGAGCTTGCTTGCCCTGTGGTCAAGGGATCAAACCCTACTCGACCCTCTTTTTTTCTTTTTATTTTAATTCGAAAAAATGCTACAAAATTCAGAAAAATTCCTAATAATTCATGAAAATTATTGGGTGTTACAGATGCTATGTGACAAGATATATAGCAAGTCTGAACGACTCTCTTTCCGGAGCTCCCGAGACCCTCTCGGGAAGGGGATCCCTTGAGACCCCCCCCCCGGGTAGACACACCTCGGAGATCAAATCAAAGGGCGCACTCCCAAGATCACCTCGGGAAGCCAGGTCCCCGAGAATACCTCGGGAAGGCAAAATACCTGGGACCCCCCGGGCCAGAAGACCCCGAGATAACCTCGGGGAAGCGGAGCCCAAGAAGCATTTAGCCTCAAGAAACAATCCCCCTTTCTTCGGATCTGCGGATAACCATCACCAATTATCACGGAATCGTTATGACCCATAATTATCGCAACGGTCCGAACTTAATGACTGTGTGGACTGTTGTAGAAGTTATCCGATAACCAATGATTGGGGGGACGTGGCAAAGATCGTGGAGACTCGTGAGACAGCCGCCGCAGGTATAAAAGGTACTCCAACCCTTCCAGTAAGGGGGTTATGTCATCTCTACTTCACGCACACCTTTTTTGCTTTCTCTTCATGTACCGACCCGCCTTCTGGTACTAAGCTTCAAGGCGGATCGCTACTAACTAACTGGCTGACTGACTAATTAATGATTTCTAATAATGCTAAACCAACTGGGAGAATTTCGAAAATTCTTATTTCGCTATTTACTGAACTAACAATTCATAAACATATTGAAAGTACTAACTTGCCCAAAATAAAGCAAAACTTTTATTTTATTATCTTGGCAGGATTCGATCCCCCAACCTCTGCATTTCATGACTAAAACACTAACCAGCTGCTCTATATCACTTCTGTTTTACACAGTACCAGTCGACTGTTATATGCCAGTCGACTGGTCGGGCCACAGAATGTTTCTGTGCCCGATACCAGTCGACTGGTGTTTTCCCAGTTGACTGGTAGTTCTGAAATTCTAGTTTTCAGATTTCTAGAATTTATCAAACTTGAGCCACAGTGTACCAAAATCATATCTAACAAGCAGAATGACATAAATAAAGTTCCACAACCATTCTAGGGCATTTATTACACGTTTTTGGAGGGTTTCTAACATGTATAGCAACTTAGAAATCACAAAAACGACATGTAAAAGCATAACATGAATGTGTCAAGTTCGTATCAACTTCTTATTGAAATTATTCAGTATTCCTATCTAAAGGCATCCTTAGCTACTACATGTCATTCCATATGGTGTATTAATCTTAGAACAAGCATATCTTAAGTATTTAGCATGTAGATCAAAAAAGTATCAAGTTCTTACTCCTAAAGCGTAAACATGGGTCTAAATTACCCTATCACAAGTAAATGACTCATGACATTCAAGCATTCACAAAACCAATATTAAGTCAGGTAAGTAAATTACTTCAAGCATACTAGGCACCACGAATACAAGTCTAATTAAATTCATACATGATTCACATAATATATTGCGGAATAACTAAAGAAGCATAATAAAGACTGTTTCTATGCTTTGCAAGTTCCGAAGACTTTTATTCCAACTCCACCATCACACACACTTTGCATCAAGTCCGCCACCTCCACTACTAGTGCTTTCCTTTACCTGTATCTGCAGTATAAGGAAATGCAAACTAATAAGCATAAAGCTTAGTAAGTACCATCTAGCCTCACAAAACTATGAAAACTCGAATTATGCTTCTATAAAACATGCTATGCACATACATGCTCATATCCATAAGTAATCATGCTAGGCTCATGCTAAAATACATATAATAGAATGTCATGGCATATAACTGAGACATGACACATACTGAACTAGAACTGAAAAGTAAGCTATAGCATGTCATACATATCTGAACTGGAACTGAAACTAACTAACATAAAACTAATTATTAAATTCACCACATGCTAATATGAATTTCTGAAAACTAAATACATATAGTAGATGAAAGTAATAATCAACTGCTGTGGGCCCGGCAATGTACCAACTGTGTGTGCATCCCTAATAAACCCGAGGTAGCAAATCCCGAATCCATTAGGGTTCTACTAGGTTATCTAAACCTAGGAGCAACTAGGAGCCCATCCCATACTAGGTTATCTAAACCTAGAGGCAACTTAGAGCCTATCCCTGGACCGAAGTCCAGTACAATGCCCACTGAAAATAAAATAGTCTTTTATACTCTTCTTTCCTTTTCTGATTCATGCTTTTACTAGGTTATCTAAACCTAGGGGCAACTAAGAGCCCATCCCGTTGGTCCTTGGTCCCAATCATAAACTGGAGCAAGAATTTTTATTCTTTAATGCTTTCTATAGCATTAACTGAACTGAACATTTTAACAAACACCTAACGTGCGTGCTTGTTCATAATTTACAATTTCTAATCGTAGAACATACATATAAGGAGATAAACATATAGAAAATCGACCGAAACTACTTATACTGCAGGTGAGGGGTACTTACTTCCTGCGCTATGTTTTCTTACGAATAAAAATCTGAAATTCCTAAGGGAACGTCGAACTACAACGTTCTTCTTGTTCCTTGGCGTTCTCCTCGCGCCTACGAGGGTCCCCGTAGAAAATAGGGCCTCTTGAGACCTTCTCTTGACTTCCCTTTTGTCGTGGGCGGCAAGAGAAGAGGAGAAGAGGAAGAAAACGCAAGAGAGGAAGAGGAGAGGAGGAGGGCGCGTCGGCGCACCCTTGGCTCACGCAACCTCAAAAACACCTCCTTTAATTCTTTAATTCCTTATTTATATTAAGTTATACAATAAACCCTAAGTTAAATACTAACTTTACCTTATTTAACTTTCCCTCTATTCTATTTCAACGAAAATCGATTAGCCCACTTGGTAAGTCTATTCTCTTCTCATGGTACAGGTCTAGGGTTCAATCCTCACTTAAATTTTTTTACTGCGCATTCTATTTTTATTCATTTTTGCCTTATTTGTCCATGAAAAAATTCTATAAAAATATCTATAAATTCAGAATTAATTCTAGGATATTTTTAAAATTAGGTTTGAGAATTTTCGGGCGTTACACTTCATCTCCTGGATCGAGACACTAACTTGAGCGTCGGAGTGGGCTCCGCCGAACAACCTCCGACGTGTTCCCTTAACACTCGTGTTAATCTCGCAGGGTGTGAGTTTTTCCTCTAGCGTCAGCGTCCGCGTGGGTTGAATCCTGATGACTAGCTAACGACGTCGATTCCTTCCGGAAGAACAGCAATATGAGGTATCTCTAATTTAGGAGCATCTATATCATTAAAAATTTCTATTAAATTTGATAATAGAATAATTTTTTTTAGCATAGAGTGGTCATCTTAATTAGTCAACTCCACCTGATGGGATAAATTTAATTATTATTATTTTTATATAATGGTTACCTTCAATTTTCATTTAATAATTAGCCTAGGGCCATTAATTTCTAAAGACGCCCTGGTGGTACTTGATTCAAACTGTAACAATTATTAGCTCATGGTAGCAACTATAACATTGAGATTGCTGCTAATAGCTACTTCAATGGGATATTGATTAATGAAATTTAATTGAACCATTAAGAGTGAAGATATAATTAAAATAACATTTTAAATTACTAAATAAACCGAGAGAACCATTACTAACCAGTAGAAATAAAATCATCCGAATATGATCCATCGTGCATCAACTAGAAGGTAGCTAGAAAGTAGCTATTACAACATGTGTTAGCAAGTAACTCTTACGATAATCTTTTGACTGCTATTTTTTAGCAATTGAGGGTAAAGACTTGAATAATATTTTATTTTTAAATTACAAAACAAATCGAGGGAATAGGATTCACTAGATATAAAATTAATAATATTTAAATATAATTCATGATATATAGTAATTAACAAGTAGTTACTATACTACAACAAATATGACTTTTTACAGTGCGCAATTGTTCTATCCACAGCACACATTGTATGCTGCATAACTCCAAACTGTTAAAAGTCATGATGCATAGACAGCGAATGACCACGTGCTGCGGATAATAACAAAAGCAGCATGTGGCCGCGCGCCGCGGATAATAGCAATCGCAGCACGCGGCCACGCGCCGTGAATAATAGCAATCACAGCACACACCTACACGCTGTGAATAATAGCATATAAAAATAAAAATAAATAAATATCACACATATTAATTATCAACACTATACAATTATCAATACTATTTATTTAAAATATATAATCTAAATTTAATCTTAATATGGATTTCTAATTTTTATTCATCTCATAATCATTTTACAAAGCTCACAAATCTTTATAAATTAACTCCAAATATTTTACAAAAAAATATGAATCACTACCCATCGAAGAAATATAACAAATGACCCTAAAATATATAGGACAAAAATTAAAAGAGCGATCCTAGTCTTCATCTTAAGACTTCTCAACATTGTCGTGTCATTCTCACTAGCCACCAATAGTGTTCCACCAGCAACCAATATTCATGTCATCCTCAAGGCTTCCATCTTAGCTTTGATTTTCTCAAAACCCCAATATCCACTTGCAAATAATAGATGACTAATATTTCTGACAAGGATACAAAGAAACAAGCTATTCAGCAAAGCCAATGAATGAAGAGAATAAACAAATATGAAATAGAATGAAAAGAATAGAGAATACTCAACCTCAATATTTGCTAGGGAAATAATGAATTCGTTAGATAACAAAATTTATTAATTTAAATTGAAAGAAGACTAATGCATTTCACTTCAACTCCATAAGTTAAGTAGATGATTAAAAGTACTATTACTCAACCTCAATATTAGATGCATTTATACAGCAAAGTAAGCTAGAATCTCAAAAGTAGTTGCACAAAGAGAAGCATAGAAGTTGCCAACTATACTAAGAAAATAGAAATTACAATACTATTTCATTTCAAATAGATCAATATGAAATCTTGCAAGAACAATAAATAGAAGTTGCCAACCATGTATTCCATAACGATCCATATGAAGAACCTATATGATCAAACTCACTAGATCGGTGACCGAACCGTCGACCATGTATTCCATAATGATCCATAATTTTGTTTGGTTGAGATAGGATCCATAGTAGTCTATATATGGTGATCTACACTGGGACAAAACTGATATTTCCTGGAAGGCATGCATTTTATTAGAAATAGTAGTAATTTAGTAGAATAATTGATGCTAACCTTTTGAATATCTTTAATTCATCCTCCCTGCAATTGGAAAAGAAGGGACAAGTATAAGTTTTGGGTTTGTTCTGTATTCTTTGATAAAGTAGAAAGAAAAGGAAGATGTAAAAGTGTGATAGTATTTCACAGTATGAAACTCACACTACTTTTAAGTCAATGACTTTCATTGCAACCTCTTTGCTCATCTCCTTATCAAACCTGACAGGATAAGTAATATGTCAGAGATCCATGATCAAAAATTTCAAATTGGATTAAACAAAATGAAGCAATTACCCTTTGAAGATGTCACCAAATGATCCCCTCCTGATTCCAAAAGCCGCAATTAAAACTTGGGTTCTTGTTGCTAAAAATCCAATCTTTAATGCACCTATCACTTTTCACTTCAGATGAAAGTGAAGGACGGTAGCATCCGAGCACTGGAATTAACATTGAGTGAAGAAACGTTGGAACATCTCACAAATAACAGCATCCAAATCTAAAATATTTATAATATCACAAATAATCATCAACACCACAATTTACCAAAATAACATCACTTACTAGCAAAAACCATTACCAACATATCAATATCTTTATTCCCAACTTAATATCACATAAATCATGAACTCCTATTATCTGAAACTAACAAGATTTAATTCAATCGAATCCAAAAACCTATAAATCGATTAAGTATTGAAGCTACAGAATAGTGATACACCTTTTTTTTCGTCTGGCGACACAGCAACGAACTGATAGAGCTGGGCTTCAAACAACAAGAGCTCCTCACATTCATACCTATACGACATCCACCAATCCTCCAATTAACCAATACATCCAAATAGCCTACTGCTCCCTCGCACGTTAACACAAATCCGAATATATAACAACCAAACCAAATTCGAAATCCCTATCCATCGAACTTACCTGAATTTTCGCCGGCAATGATTCCACAGTTCAGATCTGAGCCCATCCCAATCATAACCGCAAGGAGGAAGAAAAATCAAGATTTTTAGGCTTGCGGCATCGGCTCGCGTCGGCTTGGATCGAGCAAAGAGGGAAAAAGGCGGCGACATCAAGGGAGGAGACTAACAATTTCTTCTCGGCCAGAGGGTTGATGATGATCAACGATGGGTTGACAGTCGAGGCTGACTTTGCGTGCACGAGGAGGGGAGGAGAGTGACGCTCGGCGACGGCGCACGGGGAGAGGGTGGTCGACTGTGGCTAGGGCACGAGAGAGACGGGGTTCGGCCGGAGCAGCGAGGGGTGGTGTTAGCGTTTCCATCGTCGACGAAGACCGCTGGGGGAGGAAACCGGTGGTATCCGACGATGAAGGGGGTCGGCGATGAGAGGGAGAGAAGAGGAATTCGGGCCAGGATTAGGGCACGACACAGCAAAGATATATATATATATATATATATAAGCTTTTCATTATTTGTAGTTTTATTTATAGCGTATCACATATAATAAATAGATGCATTAACAGCGTACCAATTTTTTGCATGTTGTCGTTGTTATTATTTATTCACAACGTACATTAATATGTCATTAATAATAATATTAACAGCGTGTTTTTAATGTACGTCATTGATGCTTCTTCTTTTTAAAAAAATTATGGTATTAACAGCGCACATCAATATGCATGCCGTTAATAATACTATTAACAGCGTGCTTTTAATGTGCGCTGTTAATAACGCACTGCGGAAAAGTAATTTTCTTGTAGTGACAATAATATCATTATCGTATGATGTTCCAGAATGGAATCGACACAGACGGCGAGTCACCAAGGTGTAACCTACGAGGATGGCGACGAAGATAAGACGATTGCGCCTTGCGAAATCAACACGAGCGTTAATGGGAACACACCAGAAGATTTTCCGACGGAGCCCACTCCAACACTCAAGTCAGAAATCACAGTTATCTTAGGAGGACCATGAAGAAGTAGAGTTGTCTTAAGTGTGGAAAGCTTACCCCTTTACCTGGATGTCGAAGCACTTTATATACTTGAGGGCTTGATTACATGTGTCTCCACGTTCTCCTCCATGTCGCTTATGTGATAACATTTAGGTAATGACCGCTATGATTATTAAGGCCTTAATTGTAGCATGTAGCGGACAATAATTATCTGATGACTCCCCTGATCTGGAAAGAGGAACGACTACTTGAAGTCGGGCTATTTGATATATTGATTTTCGAGCTCCGCTCTCCCGAGTTGGTCTCGGGGTGTCCTCTCCCGGGATGGCCTCGGGCGTCTGCCCTCCTGAGGCAGTCTCAGGAGCCTACGACCCGGCATGACCTTGGGCGTTTGTCCTCCCAAGATGGTCTCAGAAGCCTAAGACCCGACATGACCTCAGGGGTCTATCCTCCCGAGGTGGTTTCGGGAGTCCGACCTCGACGGTCGAGTTCGGTCGACTCTGACACGTAGCTTCCCCGCGCCACATGTCAATCCTAGAATGCTCAACCCCATCACAAGTCTCTCCCTTCAAGTCTAATCGAAGGAAGTGAGGCTGACTGATTAAACTAGTGGTGCAACAAAGGGAAGATACGCGTCTGTGGGTCCATATATCCATTACTTCTCTGTTGGTGGCTTGTCGGGTCCGTGGAATCGAAACATTCGTCTCTTGGCCCGAGGCAATCTTTTGAATTAGTCCAAAAGGTTTGCAAATTTCGAGGCATGACAATTATAGTTGTCTATCACCCAGTAAAAGCACATGGGGACTCTTAATGGCGACAAAACATCTCGGCGAATATAGCCTTTCCACGTGTTTAGATCTTTTCTTCGCGATCTCCTGCTGGTACGCGCCGCAGGGCCATACCAAATGACGGCCTTAAAGAGAGGTGACACCTTGAGATGGGCGGTCATCACCGTCCACCCGTCATTCCCCCATTGTCTGCACGAGAACGACTTCTTCTCTATAAAAAGGAGAGGCAAAAACGTTCGTCCGCCTTATTGCATTGTCGATTAGCAGGGTTTGTGCACTCTATTCCCGTTCGCTAGAATTCCACCTTGTTAAGGGTTCTTCCTCACTCGTAAGTTCTCCTTTTCTTCCATCTTCTTCTCCCTATCTCCTTAGAAGTCATGGGCAAGGAAGGGAAGAAGGGCCAAAATAGGAAGGAGAAACCAGAGAGGGAGGAGGCTTAGCAACCGGAGTGGTACGAAGCCACTTCCTCTAGGGTTAAGTCAAAGACCCTCCGAGCCGCCTACGAAGCGTATGACATTCCGGCGGAACTGGAGGTAGAAGTCCCTAGGGTAGACCAATTCCTTATAGAACCTCCCCTAGGGGTTTTCACCTTCTTCCTAGGCCAGGTAGAATTAGGACTTCGCTTTCCCCTTACACCTTTTTTCATGAGATATCCCTCTTCATCATATGACTCCCAACGCCTTCGCCCAGATGGGTGAGGCATTCATCCTTTTCAAACTTTTCGACATTTCCTTAACCCCACTCTTTTTCCATTTCTTTTTCCTCCCAACTCAAGCGTCCAGGGGGGCCTTTAGTTTCACGGCTCATCCCAGCCATAGGTTCATAGGGAGTCTTCCTTCCTCCCATAAGGGATGGAAGGAATGTTTTTTCTTCATTCAACTTCCTCAGCGCCCCTTTAACCCCATTCGCTGGAGGGACAGTCTACCAACCATCCTGGAGCTAGGTAACTTCCAGCAAGATCCGGGTTATCAGCGGGCTAGGAGCATCCTAGCCAGCATGGAGTTTAGTGGCCCCGGCCTGGTGCAGAGTGGCGAACTCATGTATCGGGCGGGACTCAACTCTAAATCCACTAGCATAAGTCACAACCTCGGTAAGCTAATATTTTTATAAATGCTCATTAATTCTAACTGATGATTTGTTGCTTTTGTACTGCAGAGGACGTCATGTTATCCCGGACGATGAACCAGCTCCTTAAATGGGAGTAGGCCAATGAACAGACCTTGACCCCTCCTCCGGCTCCCACCGCCTCGATGGTTGACTCGGCTGAAGCTTCGAAGGGGGCAACAGAACAACCCAACGACCAAGGGACGCCAGAGCAGCCCGATGACCAAGGAACGACTGAGCGGCCCAATAACCAAGAGGCGCTTGAGCTGTAAGATGGCCAAGGAGCTGACCCCTCCCTCCCACACTCATCGATACGGGAGGGGATGTGGAAGAGCCAGCATCTCAGGTTGGTTCATCGACGGCTGAAGCAATCGGGAAGCCGAGGCGAAAGCGACTCACCAAGCGGTCGGCCATTCGAAGGAAGTTTAAGAACCTTACACCTCTTGAACTCCCAACTATCTCCGAGGAGGAGGATACGATGCCCCTATCTAAGTGCTTCAAACAGACGACCTCTCCAGTGACGGGGCATCCGACCGCCACCCTCACCCCAGTCAGTCCCTCCGATGCCTCAAAAGGCAAGCGGGCGGTGCCAACAGAGCCCTGACTAACAAGTGAGCGCATGTGCTGCAAGGTCCAAGTGGCGGAGGAGGTGGCTTCCAGGGGAACTCAACCGGTGCAACTGAATGAGGTCTCCACCGAGGGTCGTGTTTCCGAGGGAGCATCCAACTCTGAGGAGGACATCCCGGGCCGCTCTACGGTGCCCCCGAGGCACCTGCCATCCAGCTCATCCCCCACTCCAACGACGCACTCTCTTCAAGGGGCCTGGATGACACGTCGAGGAGTCGGGGCAACTCGAGTGGGAGGACCTTGAGTGTCTCGGATGGGCCCCTAGCCAACTTGCACGAGTCCCTCCTGAAGGTAAAGGTATCTGCTTTTTCTATTATCCTTGCTTATGTTCTCTGATTCCCGTTATTCCTTTTGGTAGGCTGCTTACGACTACCTCGTTGCGGGCCGCCAATTATACTCCAGGTGGGAGACCAAAGCCCTAATCCAACTAGTAGACCAATTGGGGGTGGAAGTCCACCATGCCCGCCGAGGAGGCCTTTTGCAGGCGGAGGTCAGCAAGGCCCTTAGGGCTAAAATGGAGTACTACATGGACTCCCCGCTGGCCTCAGAATCTGCCCTGCACAACTCTCGTCACCGGGATCGCCTGCTGTCAGAGAGGATCATTGTCCTCTTAGATGACTTACGTGGTCTGGTCCAGGAGCGGAAGAAGCTCCAAGCGAGGGAAAGGAAATTGTCCGGGGATGCCCATGTCCTAGAGTCCTCGACGGAGGTCCTGAATGGTCAGATACAAGAACAGACGCACTAGCTGACCAAGAAGGAATCTGTGATAGAGGTGGTGGCTGGTCATATATCTAACCTACAGGAGGATGTCGCCCAGGCTAATTTAGAGATTTTGGCCACCTCAGAGAGGCTCAAGGAAGCCCTAGAAGATCAAGATCAAGATCAGATGTCTTTTAAGGTGGTTCGGTTGAAGACTGCTAAGGATGAAGCCTTAATTGAACTGCAACGATACAAGCCTGACGAGGCATCCCGACTGACAGAGGTCGAGGCAATGCTCAAGGCTAGGTTTTAACAGTCCAACGAGTTCGGCGACTTTCTGGCTAGACAGATCCTAAAGCGCCTAAAACAAGGCTTTAATGGTGCCATCCAGCAACTCCAGAAGGCTAAGTTGCTGAAGCCGGGCGCAGACCTGAGCTTTATGAGCGTGGGCCAACTTTGCGATGAGCTGTCGCTCGAGGAGAAGGAGCTATAGGAGCTCTTCCCAAACCTGCACTTTGTATCTCCTTTTTTGCTTTTTACATTTTTTTCCTTTTCCCTTCTTTACATTTGCGCCATATATAGTAACTATTTGAGGGTGATCGAAGGTCGGCAAGAAGGGGTGAGTTTCCCCTAAAAAGGAAAACACTATCTCTTATTTTTGCTTAACAAAGATATTAGTTAGGACACAAATATCATAAATAAATAAAGCACACACTAAATAACGAGGCTACTGAATTTACTTGGTTTGCAACCGGGGAGGTTGTTAATCCAAGGCTGAATATGGCTCGATTCTCCTGACATGTGGAAAGCTCAGAAAAAGAATGAGAAACTATTCTAAACTTGTTTACTAATGCTTGGAATACAATGAATGAATGAAACTGAGCTTCAGTGGTCTATTTATAGCCCCGGTACAGATTATCCGTTTGTTGGCGTGGCAGTTGTAGGGCGCCAGAGAGCTTTTGGGCGCCTGACACGTGGTCTGATGCTTATCTAGAAAGTAACATTCGCAAACGGTTAAAACTTAGCCTCTTGGGCGCCTGACAGCACAGGGGCGCCCGAGTGCTCGGGCACCTAGTGCTTGGGCGCCCGACAACCTAGACGCCCGTGAGCTCACAGGCACCAGATAATGACTATTTTGGTCAGCAGCCACTGGCCATTCTCCAACCTATCTTCCGGTCTTCTTGGGTGATTTCTGGCCAACCGAAGTTAGGCTCATCCAAACTCGACTCGGCCTTTCATCTCTCAAGTGTCCTTCCTCCCGAGTTCTCGTCTCTCGGACATTGCACGCGTCCTTTTCGCTCCACCAGCGTACTCTTCCACAGAGCTCCATGCCCCTCAGATGTACTGAGCCCGTCGGCTCCCTTTTCGTGCCATCCTTCATGACCGTTGCGTCTTCCGCTCAACTTCCTGCGCTCCTAAGTTCCTATACACTTAGACACAGGGATTAAATACACCATGACCTAACTTAAATTGATTTATCACATCAAAACCAACTTGGGGTGCTTATAATCTCCCCCTTTTTGATGTGCATTAACTCGAGTTAAGTTAGGGTAAACAAATAAAAAAAAAACAAGAATAAATGTATACCAATATAAGCACTAAAAAAAATGAAATAGAGTCTAGCCCCTTAACTTAACATTACTTCTTCCCCTTTGATCACATCAAAAAAAAATGTTAAGGGACTTAACTTGAAATAACTTTTCAAAAAAAAATTGAGAAGTTTTCAAACACTACAAAAAAAAACTAACTTTCCTACAAATAGTTATTTAAAAAATAAAGCATTAATTGCAAAAAATAATTTTAAAAAAATTAACAGTTTAAAATATATTTAGGAACCCAATACAGATTTTTACTAACAGGATTTACTAAAAACTTGGATGGAACATATATTTTAGAAATTTTTACAATTTGGCACCTATAAAATCTGTAATACTAATTAAGTTTGCCATGATAATTAAATCTTGAGTTTCTTGAACATGAATAGTTATTTTTCAAATTTTCAATTTGAATCTCCAAATTTTTATTTATCATACATTTCTAGTGGGCAAAACGATGATAGTTGTTTTTTCAAATTTGTTTTTTTAATTTACACAGGGATTTCATTATTTTCTTTATTCCAAAATATAACTGATCAGGAGGTAGAAAATATACTTTACTTACCATATCTGTTTTGAAATCCGAATTTCCCACGTCTTCGTTGTTGTCCTATGAGATGGCTCCCCCTTCATTGATGCTCTCATCTTCCTGGTATGAAACCAACAGAGCAAATCCAACGTGTTCCTCGAGATCTGAATCTTCCGATAAAGATTCACCCCAAGTAGTCTTTAGATTGTACACTTTTGACTTTTGTGTCCCTTTTCCTTTGTTCTTCACTTTGGGGCAGTTTTCCTTCACGTGTCGTTCTTCGTTGCAGTTGTAACATCAGATCTTTCTTTGCTTCTTTCCCTGCACCTTGTTAAATTTTTTAGTTTTGAAATACTTGGACAACTTCCTTACCATATATGTTGCGTTCTTATCATTTTCTGAAAAATCCTCTTCATGTTAGATCCTTCTGGTGCCTAGGGCGATGTTGTCCAGTTTCCTTTTTCCTACACATCTGGATTCGTGAAGTTCTAAAGTAGAAAAAGTTCCTCTAAGGTACTTACCTCAAGGTCCTTAGAGATGTAGTAGACGTCGATTATTGAAATTTAGTTAGGGGTTCTCGGGAAGGCGTTCAATGCATACCTTTGTGCATCCCGATTGCTTACCGATTCTCTGAGATTATTGAGTTCTGTCATCAGCTCCTTCAGCTTAGCATGAAGTTGTGCACGGGCTCTCCTTCTTCCAGTCGAAGGTTGCTGAGCTGATTCCAAAGCAGATTTCTTTTTGCTAATTTTGCTTCGGAGGTACTTTCATGGAGTTCAAGAAACTTTTCCCAAAGTTCCTTCGTCGATCGATAGTTTCCGACTCGGTTGACTTCTTGTGCAGGGAGTATGATCAGCAGATGGTATTTTACTTTTCCGTTCGCCACAAAGTCAACCTGCTCCTTCTTAGTCCACTAACTTTCATCTTTGGGTTTGTTGTCGGCGTCCTTCGAAGCTACAAAACCATTTTCATTATTAAAATTAAATCAAAATTAATTTTGAAAAAAACCTGTATTTTGAACTTCCAACTGGCGAACTCCCCCTTGAACTTTGGCGGATAGATGACTGGTTCGACCATTTTGTTGTTGCTTCAGATGGATGTTAGTCCTTCTGGAGCGTCCTTGCTCTGATACCATTTGAGGTTGATCAAAGGTCGACAAGAGGGGGGTGAATTACCACTGAAAAAGAAAATTCTATCTCTTATTTTTGCTTAACAAAGATATTAGTTAGGACACAAATATCATAAATAAATAAAGCACGCACTAAATAACGAGGCTACAAAATTTACTTGGTTTGCAATCGGGGAGATTGCTAATCCAAGGCTGAATATGGCTCAATTCTCCTGAATATAACTCCTTCGGGCGGAGAAGCCTGTTACACATGGAAAGCTCAAAAAAAAGAAAGAGAAACTATTCTAAACTTGTTTGTTAATGCTTGGAATACAATGAATAAATGAAACTGAGCTTCAGGGTTCTATTTATAGCCCCGGTAGAGATTATCTGTTTACTAACGTGGCAGTTGTAGGGCGTCCGAGAGCTCTTGGGCGCCTGACACGTGGCCTGATGCTTATCCAGAAAGCAACATTCATAAACGGCTAAAACTTAGCCTCTCAAGCGCCCAACAACCCAAGCGCTCGTGAGCTCACGAGCGCCCGATAATGACTATTTTGGTCAACAACCACTGACCATTCTCCAGCCTGTCTTCCGGTCTTCTTGGGTGATTTCTGGCCAACTAGAGTTAGGCTCACCCGAACCCGACTCCGACCTTTCGTCCCTCGAGTGTCCTTCCTCTCGTCTTTTCATCCCTCGGACACGGCATGCGTCCTTCTCGCTCCACCGGCGTACTCTTCCGCAAAGCTCCGCATCCCTCGAATGCACTGATCCCATCGGCTCCCTTTCCATATCATCTTTCATGACCGCTGCATCTTTCACTCGACTTCCTGCACTCCTAAGTTACTGTACACTTGGACACAACGATTAAATACACCAGGACCTAACTTAAATTGGTTGATCACATCAAAACTAACCTGCGGTACTTACACTACCATGTTAAATTAGTTGTGGTTCAACCCCTAAACACCTAGAATCCAATTTACAAATAAAGAATTTGGGCCAACGAAGCAACTTAAGGATATTTTGGATAGTTCTTGTTTGATAGGGTGTTTATTTGATTATTTCTATAAAAAAGAGTGTTCATTTGATGATTCATTAAAAAAAAAAAGCAAGTGAGACAACCCCTAGAACCAGTCCCACAAATATAAAGGAAGATAAATTCAGATACATAGACAAAAACTGCATAATAGGAAACAATCAATTTATTAGTTTCTATAAATCAACCTTTAACTATTACGTTAAAAATATTTTATATTTATTATCTCATGCCAAAATGTGATTCACTCGCCCATAGTGCCTCGGTCAATCCGTCCCAAGGCTAACATGGAGGATGTAAATCATGAAGACTACTAGTCCGGATGTTATGACTAGTGCGTGGGAAGGGCGGGTACATTGACTTTATTAGATTTTATCCCTAGATCTCATGATGATAATACCTAATTATGTATTAATCATCCGTCTATCTCATAAAAATATTTTATATTTATTATCTGTGTTATGTCGTTGGGGGCGATGATGATCATTAAAGTTACCTTTCATTTTTATCCAAAATATATTGTTCCGGAAGGAGTCGTCGGCGATGGCCGGTCACTGAGGATCAGCCCCTGCGGAGGTTGCTATGTCGCCGAGGAACGGGAGAATCCTGCTAGAGTAACACAAGCGTTAGGGGACACGTCGGCCGGGGTCCGACGGAGTCCACTCCGACGCACAAGTTAGTAGGGTAGCCGAATGAAGGTGCTAAAGAAAGGAGATATGCAGAGATGAAAGATCGTACCCCCTTACCAGAGGGATAGAACAACCTTTATACCTAGGCAGGCCGACCGATCGTGCCTCCTTTATGGCAGTCACGTCTTCGAGATTCAAGCCGCGTCCGCCGCTTTCGGGGATAGAGGGATATTCTTTTGAAATAGTCCAGGTCATTATCCCTTTTTCTTTAGTTGTGGCGCTCGGGGCTCTCGAGGTTGAAAATTGCGGGGACTCCGCCTCCCAAGGCGGGCTCAGGGTTCTTCAGGTTCGCTATTTCCTGGAATGCTCTCGGGGTCCTCCCTCTTGGGGAAGGGGTCCGACCCTCCCGAGATAAGAGGTTCCACCAAGTCCCGACTTCTTCATCCCCTATACCTGGCACAGGTTTTTCAACCCTATCACAAGTCCCTCCCTTCAAGTCTGATCGAAGGAAGTGTGACTGACTGATCGGACTAGTACCGGGATGAAGGAGTTGCCTTTGCTTAGGTATGTGCTGCTGCGCCCGTTCCCTTCATAAGCAGGGAAGCTTCTTTGAACTATATCCGCCTCGTCCAGAATTACGAGGAGCCCCCTGTTCGATGTCTTCTTCTTTTCCCAAGGAAGCTTCTTCGTTTTCCCGAAGGCTCGTAATGATGCCCCTCTTTTCGGGATTAAAAAATGCTTGACCTTGTGTTCAGAGGATAGTGGGGTGTCTGTGCGAGTTCCTTATTGACACGTATTACAACGGCTACCCTCCCCCAGTCCCCCTAGACGTGAGTGGGTCCCATTGAGCCTCGACAATCGGTGATCTAGACAAAGCGGTTCCTAGCTTTCCATGCGTCTTGTTCTTATTGCGCTTAAGCGGATGCTTGCCGAGGTATAAGAGGGGAAAAACAGGCGTCGACGTCCATTTCTGGTTCGGTGACTGGGAGTACCTCGTCTTCTTCTCTGCAGGGCTTCTGCTGCGCGTGAGTAATCTGTCCTCCTCTCTTTTGCTATGCCGGGGTCATGAAAGGTTATCGGGCGGAATGGTACGACTCCGCCTCTTCGAGAGTGAGGCCCGAGGCTTTGTAAGCGGCCGCCGAGACATACGGGGTTCCAGCCGAGATGACGATAGTCATCCCTAAGGTAGATCAGAAACCTGTGGAACCCCCACCGGCATGCTGACTTTCTTCTTAGGACAGATGGAGCTAGGGCTTTGATTCCCTATCCCCCCTTTCTTTGTGAACATAGCCTCTTATTTTAGCATTCCGTTGCATCAGATGGCTCCCAATGTCTTCGCCCTGATGGGGGGGCATATATTATCTTCAAGCTTTTTGGTCTTCCTCTGACTCCACCCCTTTTCCACTCCTTCTTCATTCTGATAGGGTCCGGAGGAGTCTTTAGCTTCGCGGCCCATCCAGTCCATAGGTTTTTAGGGGGGGTTTCCATCTTCGCACAAGAGATGGAAAGAGAAATTCTTCTTCATCCGTTTATCGTCACTACCCTTCAGCCCTTTGTGTTGGATAGCTGACTTGCCCACTCCTCCCTCCTTGGAGAGTTTCTTTCACAGCCCAGCGTATCATCATGCTAGAGAGGTACTCTCGAGCATGGAGTTCAGCAGCCCGGGGCTAGTTCAAAGCGAAGAGCTCATGTACCGAGCGGGCCTTAGCCCTAAAGTAATGCAGATTAGTCCCTCCCTAGGTATGCTCGTCTCTGTCTTCGGCGCACATTGGTTCTGACTGATGCCCTTTCTGTTTGGCTTCTGCAGAGGAAGTAATGTATGCCAAAGCGATGAGTCAGTTCATCAGGTGGGAGGAGGCCAACAAGGCGGCCCTGAATCCTCCTCCGATTGTTCCTGATCTTCCTCCCGCCCCCGCCGAGTCCGTCGAGGGGCCCCTTGCTTCAACTCATGGGGTTGCCTCCGCCGAAGGGTCGATGTTACTGTTATATCCCCCCCGGCCGAAGAGTCAGCGCCCCCAGCCCCGCAGGTTGCCTCGGGAGCCGGTTCCCCCTCCGTGGGTGACCCTACTCCAGGCACGAGCAGCCCTGACAGGGAGGGCGCCCAATCGACTTCCTCCACTTCCCCGATAGCGTCCAGCCCCTCGGCCGACAGAAGCGGCGGCTCCCCAAGGGCTCGGGCCCTTCTTGGAAGAAGCGACGTCCCGTCCGCTCCTCTTCTCTGCCCCAGTGCCTGAGGAAACGATTCTGCTTCCGAGGTAGCCTCGCCTACTTCGGCCTCGCTGCTTCCATCCCCGAGGTGGCCCCCTCCCACTCCGTCGCCTCCGCTGTCACTCCGACGGGTAAGGAGGCATCCAATATTCAATTTCGTATGAAACTAGATCGATTAAGGGAGAGGTTGGATGCAACGTTAGAGGCCTCCATGCGGTCCCCCTCTAAGGTGCACCTGGGGGAGACTCCGACCGCTCGAGCGGTGCCAGAGGGGGTTTCATGTCCCGACGAGATGAACTCCCATTCTCCCGGCTCAACTGCTGAGGCTCCTGTCCTTCAGCATCTTTCAGTTCATCTGCCCTCTCCGCCGCTCGAAGAGCAGGGTGATGTACCCTGTCCTCCAGCTGAAGTAGTCGTGCGGGCCTTGGCCGGGCCGCTAGCTAATCTTCAAAAAACCCTTCTGCAGGTGCGAATTACTATAGCATTTGCTTGCCTTTCGGTGCGGCTGCTAATCTTTTGGTGCGATGCCAGGCCGCTGAGGACTGCCTGGTGATTGGTCGGGGCCTGTGTTCCGAGCCCCAAGCGGAGGCCTTACTCCAGCGAGCCCTGAAGGTGGAGGCAGCCGCGAGTCTTTAGCATTGGTCCGGGGTGCAGCAGGCCAGCCACAACAGGGTTCTCCGTGAGGAGGTCGGGTAGTTGAGGAAGCTTTTGGAGGATACCGAGCAGGCCCTCCAGAATTCCCGACACCGAGAACGTTTAGCCTCCAAGAAGGCCATGTCGGTCACCCATGATCTCCTTTAGGTGACGCAGGAGAGAGAACAACTCCAGGTATGGGAGAAGGAGCTACAGAGCCAAATGGAGTCCCAGCTTCTGCTGGCTACTGACCGTGCCTTTGCCCTGGAGGATGACGTAGCCCAAGCCAGGGCGGATGCACGGGCGGCATCTGAGCAGCTCAAGGAAGCCCTACTAGAGCAAGATGATATGTCTGCTGAATTAAGGTGGCTAAGACAGTCCGTTGAGGCTGCCGAGGCTTCTGCTGCTCGGGAGGCAGAGAGGGGCTTCAAGGCGAAGTTCCTGGGCTCGGAGGAGTTTCGCGCCATCGTAGCCGACCAAGTAATGGAGCATTTACAGCAGGGCTTTCATGGGGCCCTCGGCGGGCTAAAGAAAGGAAAATTCTGACCTCCCGGCAATGGCCCAAGAATGTAAATACTCTTCGACCTGTGTACAGGTCTCTGCTTGAGGCCTCGAGCGGCCTGCTTACGGAAAAAATGTTGTTTATCTTTTCCCTTTGCATGTGAATTCTAGTATGATGTGCTCTTTGTCTTTGCGCGTGGGCTCCACCAATCAACTGTCTTCGAGGCGGATACTAGGAGTCATATCCCTGCACGAGGAATTTAGATCGGCGAAGTCTCGTTGCTAGCCCCTGCTCGCTAAGGTGCAGGGGTGGCTTTCGAACCGTCTCCTCCGTTTTATTCGCAATCTCCTTGATTGGACCCATTAAGAGTCGCTGGTTCCTAGGCACATTAATGGTGCGTCAGTCGAAAAGACGCATGGAGTTATGGCACCGCCGCGCATTAACTGCTTGGGAGAATCCCCGCACTATAAGTAGGGGGATGGGAGGCACCAGCCTTTCTCATCCCTCCGGTTTTCGCTTCCTAGTACGTGCATCTTCCATGTTTCTTGTGCGAACCCCTGTGCTGTGCCTGCTTGAAGGACTAGACAGGGGTAGAAGCCTTGGTGTCCTCCCCTTTGCTAGGGAGCATGGCGGAGATGATGCCCGGGGTCTCGCTGAAGATTCTGGGGAGGTGGAACTCCCTGCTTGTCCGTGGAGTACGGAAAGGACCTTATGTGGCCCTCCAGGGGGCATGGGGGAGATGACCTCATCCTGCTGACCCTCAAGCCCCTGGTCGGCCGAGGGCGGTGTACCCCATGCACCATCGGCTTCTCGGGAAGACGAGGGCATCCTGGGGTACGTCGTTACCGGGGGACGCCGCGGGTTTGAGAATATTTCCATCTGTTTTGCCCCCCCCCCCTTTGTGTTTTTTCTCGACCTGTACTTGGGTGGCGGCCCGGAGCTACGTCTTCTCGTGCTCCGGAGAGAAATTGCGGCGGCTCCTCCCTCCTGACCCTGTTAAGGCAATTCTTCTTTGCGTCTTTACACGCTCCGGGAAGGAGTTGCGGCAGCCCTACCCCCTCCTCTTTCTTCTGTTTGTCTACGGCGAAGATTGAGGGTGTCTTGATGGGGCCGGACTCCGCGTGCGTTACCTCAGGCATCAATCTTCATTCTGGATTGCTTGTCAGGAATATCCGAGCTACTCATGTGTTACCTCAGGCGTCCATTTTCGTCCCAGGATGTCAAGATGTATTTCTTCATGTATTTGATTATGTAAATGAATAATTACTTTTGTATACGGGTCTTGTATGTATGATTGCCTGATATTCCAATGCGCTGTGGGTTCTTCCGAAAGTGTTTTGTTTCCTACTTCGGAATCGATTAAGTTCTCCTTTGGTTCTTGGTTACTCGCGCGGTGGTGTAGACCCTCGGTTGGGTCCGACCGCTCCCGGCGACATCTGATCCGCGGGACCCACGGGCTGGGTATTACTGGACGAGTGCGTAAATCCCGATCCCAGTCTGAGTACCCCGCGGGGTCTTAGGGTTTTGAGTTACTTGGACGACGCGTAGGTCCGAGCCAAGCCTAAGTGTCCCCTTAGGGTTTAAATACTTGGATGGGCGCTAAGTCCCGAGCCAAGCCTAAGTACCCTTAGGGTTTGAATACTTGGACGGGCCGTAGGTCCCGAGCCAAGCCTAAGTACCCCGGCGTCGGCTGGACCGCGGGGCATTAGGTTTAGAATTACTTGGACGGCGCGTAGGTCCCGAGCCAAGCCTAAGTACCCCGGGCGTCGGCTGGACCGCGGGGCATTAGGGTTTAGAATTACTTGGACGGGGCGTAGGTCCCGAGCCAAGCCTAAGTACCCCGGGCGTCGGCTGGACCGCGGGGCATTAGGGTTTAGAATTACTTGGACGGGCGCGTAGGTCCCGAGCCAAGCCTAAGTACCCCGGGCATCGGCTGGACCGCGGGGCATTAGGGTTTAGAATTACTTGGACGGGCGCGTAGGTCCCGAGCCAAGCCTAAGTACCCGGGCGTCGGCTGACGCGGGGCATTAGGGTTTTAATACTTGGACGGCCGTAGGTCCGACCAAGCCTAAGTACCCGGGGCGTCGGCTGACCGCGGGCATTAGGGTTTATAATTACTTGGACGGGCGCGTAGGTCCCGAGCCAAGCCTAAGTACCCCGGGCGTCGGCTGGACCGCGGGGTATTAGGGTTTTAATTACTTGGACGGGCGCGTAGGTCCCGAGCCAAGCCTAAGTACCCGGCGTCGGCTGGACCGCGGGGCATTAGGTTTTAATTACTTGGACGGGCGCGTAGGTCCCGACAAGCTAAGTACCCGGGCGTCGGCTGGACCGCGGGGCATTAGGGTTTATAATTACTTGGACGGGCGCGTAGGTCCCGAGCCAAGCCTAACTACCCCGGGCGTCGGCTGGACCGCGGGGCATTAGGGTTTAGAATTACTTGGATGGGCGCGTAGGTCCCGAGCCAAGCCTATGTACCCCGGGCGTCGGCTGGACCGTGGAGCATTAGGGTTATAATAACTTGGACGAGCCCGTAGGTGCCGAGCCAAGCCTAAGTACCCCGGGCGTCGGCTGGACCGCGGGGCATTAGGGTTTATAATTACTTGGACGGGCGCGTAGGTCCCGAGCCAAGCCTAAGTACCCCGGGCGTCGGTTGGACCGCAGGGCATTAGGGTTTAGAATTACTTGGACAAGCGCGTAGGTCCCGAGCCAAGCCTAAGTACCCCGGGCGTCGGCTGGACCGCGGGGCATTAGGGTTTATAATTACTTGGACGGGCGCGTAGGTCCTGAGCCAAGCCTAAGTACCCCGGGCGTCGACTGGACCGCGGTGCATTAGGGTTTATAATTACTTGGACGGGCGCGTAGGTCCTGAGCCAAGCCTAAGTACCTCGGGCGTCGGTTGGACCGCGGGGCATTAGGGTTTAGAATTACTTGGACGAGCGCGTAGGTTATTTTGAAAGGAAACTTTTCATTTTATTACTTGATTCGGCTACAAATAGCAAGACAGGAACAATTGTACTAAATAAATTCCAGATCATACCAGGACACTAGGGACCGGGGCCCTTACCCAGGCTAAGACCTCTTCCGCAGCTAGTCCTCCAGTCCTCGGGGATTTTTCCTAGACTCGGTCCTGACCTCGCCGCTATAGCACCTTCGCGAAACAAGCTGATCCCCTCGAACCTCCACCACTCGATCACCCACCGGGAACTTGATCTTCTGGTGGTATACAGAGACCACCGCCTGGAAGGTACTGAGCGCTGGTCGACCCAAGATGACATTGTAGGAGGAAGGCGCATCCATAATTAGGAAAGGAGTCCTCCGGGTCCTTTCGGGCCTATCGCTGCCCAGCGAGAGTGACAAGGTAATCTGCCCCAGTGGTTGTACGCGATACCCCGTGAAACTAAACAAGGGGGTCGCCACCGGGGTCAATTCATCCTCGTCTATCTACATCTGCTCCCAAGCCGCTTTGTACAGAACATTCACGGAGCTTCCTGTGTCCACGAAGATGTGTTTTACCTCATAATTGGCGATGTGGGCCACAATCACTATAGCGTCCTCGTGTGGAGCTTCTACTTCTTCGAGGTCGGATGGCCCAAAAGAGATAGTTGGGCATGCCCCCAGGCTTCGGCTTGTCCCAATGGAGTAATTCTCCAACCGTCGGGTGTACGACTTCCGAGCTCGGTTAGAGTCGCCCCCGGTAGGTCCCCTGGAGATGACCCCTACATGGCCCAGGGGGGCCTCGCACAGGAGCTTTGCCCTTTTGGGGATCTCTTTCCAAGGAGGGAGATCTTTGGGGAGCCGGTCCCCGGCTCCTGCCTCTGGATCGCGATCGGGACCGCGGTCGGACTTCGTTTTCCCTGGCCGACCGTCGCCGGGGGGAAAGGCTTCGTCGGGGCGACCTTCTGTGATGCCCTGACTTGTTCCATTTTTTCCGTGGTTTAGCGTCTGCTTCCTCAAGGAACTTCTTTTTCAGGGCATGGCATTCTTCTGTGAAATGAGTCGAACTACCATGAAAACTGCAGTACTTGGGCAATGCCTCGGGTGGTTCGACGTCTACGGTCTCCACCAATCGACGCCTGCCGGTCTAGTGATCCTTTCCGGGTGGTAGGTCCTTTCCCCTCATCGGAGCTGGCGGCTCCTTCCTATCCAGCCGAGGGGTGAAGCTCCGACTGGGTCCTTGCGCCAGGCATACTGCACTTCCTCTACGTTGACATGCTTGACTGAGCGTCCTAGCAAGTCGTCGAAACTAGCGGGGGGCTTCTTCACCAATGATCGAAAGAAGTCTCCTTTCGCGAGCCCTTGGGTGCAGGCACTAACGAGTATCTCCGATGTTGCGCTTGGTACATCCTGTGCCACCCGGTTGAACCTCTGTATGTACTCCTTGAGCGGTTCCTTAGGTTTTTGCTTAAGAGCAAACAGGTTGAGCGCTGTCTTCTGGTAGCGCCGGCTACTTGAGAAATGGTGCAGGAAGGCCGTTTTGAACTCCGCAAAGGAATTGATGGAACCTTGGGGAAGCCTTTGAAACCACCGTTGCGCTACGCCAGATAAGGTGTTCAAAAACACCCGGCACTTTACTCCATCGGTATATTGGTGCAGAAGCGCCGCATTTTCGAACTTGCAGACATGATCTTCTGGATCTGTCTTCCTGTCATACTCAGAGATCCCCGGCCCGCGAAACTGCTTTGGCATAGGGTCTTCCACAATCTCCGACGAGAAAGGAGTGGATGGAGTCTTCTGGAAGATCTTGGGTCCATCCCTCCTTCCTAGTCCATCCTCATGCCTCTGAGCACTAGAGGCTACCAAGTGAGTCTTTTCCCCCTCTACAGGGGATTCTCTGCGGGGGCCTTGGGCTGCACCATCATGTCGCCCCCCAGGAGTCACGGACCTTCTGGAGGGCGAGGCGGAGATCCTGGGGATCTCTTCCCTCGCCGGCCCTGCTGGTTGCAGGGCCGCCTGCTCGATTTGGTATTGATCCAAGTCCTCTTTGACGACGTTAGCCACCCGGCGGTCAAATTCCTCTCGCGTGAGGGTGAGGGGTTGTTCCTCCGGTCCTGCCATTGGTGCTCTTTCAGGTGCTCTTTTGTTTCCCAGAAACGGCACCAAATTTGTTCCGGAATGAGTAGTCGGCGATGGCCGGTCGCGGAGGATCAGCCCCTGCGGAGGTTGCAGCGTCGCTGAGGAATGGGAGGATCCTATGAGAATAACACAAGCGTTAGGGGACACGCCGGCCAGGGTTCGGCGGAGTCCACTCCGACGCTCAAGTTAGTAAGGTAGCCGAACGATGGTGCTAAATAAAGGAAAAATATAGAGATGAGAGATCGTACCCCCTTACTAGAGGGATAGAACTACCTTTTATACCCGGGCAGGCCGACTGATCGTGCCTCCTTTATGGCAGTCACGTCTTCGAAATTCAGGCTGCGTCCGCCGCTTTCGGTGACAAAGGGATATTCTTTTGAAATAATCCGGGTCCTTATCCCTTTTTCTTTAGTCGCGGCGCCCGGGGCTCTCGAGGTCTGGAATTGCGGGGACTCCGCCTCCTGAGGCGAGCTCAGGGTTCTTCAGGTTCGCTATTTCTGGAATGTTCTCGGGGTCCTCCCTCTCAAAGAAGGGGCCCGAATTTGTTCCGGAATGAGTCGTCGGCGATGGCCGGTCGCGGAGGATCAAACCCTGCGGAGGTTGCAGCGTCGCCGAGGAACGAGATGATCCTGTGAGAATAACACAAGCGTTAGGGGACACACCGGCCAGGGTCCGACGGAGCCCACTCCAACGCTCAAGTTAGTAAGGTAGCCGAACGATGGTGCTAAATAAAGGAAAAATGTAGAGATGAGAGATCGTACGTCCTTACCAGAGGGATAGAACTACCTTTTATACCCGGGCAGGCCGACTGATCGTGCCTCCTTTATGGCGGTCACGTCTTCGAAATTCAGGCCGCGTCCGCCGCTTTCGGTGACAAAGGGATATTCTTTTGAAATAGTCCGGGTCCTTATCCCTTTTTCTTTAGTCGCGGCGCCCGGGGCTCTCGAGGTCTGAAATTGCGGGGACTCCGCCTCCCGAGGCGAGCTTAGGGTTCTTCAGGTTCGCTATTTCCTAGAATGTTCTCGGGGTCCTCCCTCTCGGAGAAGGGGCTCGACCCTCCCGAGATAAGAGGTCCCACCAGGTCCCGACTTCTACATCCCTTATACCCGGCACGGGTTTTCCAACCCTATTAATTAGATTAATTGGTTGATTAATTGTTTGATTAATTAGATTAATTGATTCATTAATTAGATCTTGTTTGATTAATTAGATTAATTTCTTAGTATAGCATCAATATCAAATTTTAATATGAATTATAATATGTGTGGTTTGATTAAATTGTCTTATCTGAATTCAGATTCAATGTATCCGAACAAGGCATGGATGTATAATAGGTTATATAATGGATTTATCCGTGAGGAATTTTTTGTTGGAGTGGAAGAATTTGTGAACTTTGCAAAGTGTCATCCTGAGTGTTTGAATGGCACAGAGTTGAAGTGTCCATGTAATCAACGCAAATGTAGAAATACAGCTTTCCGTGATGAAGATGCAGTGAAAACTCATATCGCCAGGTATGGGTTTGTTCCAGATTATTACAACTAGTATTGTCATGGAAAGCCGTATGTATTTGAATTTGGTGGACCTTCTGTTGCATCATCATCGAACTCAATTGGAGCAGAGACATCATATAACCCTGCTGATGCAATGCAATCAATGGTTTACGATGCAATGAATGCTTTTGATCAATCAAATGCAGAACAAGTACCTACTTCTGATGTTCAGAAAATGTATGACATGTTAAAAGCTAGTGAAAGAGAATTATGGGAAGGTATTCCTTCTGGTCATTCTCAATTATCTGCTACTGCAAGATTATTGAATATGAAAGCAGAACATCATTTCTCAGAATGATGTTATGATGACATATGTCAACTTATGTCAGAGTTGCTTCCAACTGATAACTGCATAACTGATAGATTCTACAACACTAAAAAACTAATTAGAGACTTGGGTTTGCCAGTTGAGAAGATACATTGTTGTGTTAATAATTGCATGATCTATTGAAACGAAGATAGTGAGTTGATGGAATGCAAAATCTGTAATCATCCTCGTTACAAGCATGGTGCTCGCATGGTAAATCAAAAGAAGAAGAAAAATATTCCCTACAAAGTCATGTATTACTTTCCTTTGACTGCTAGACTCCAACGTTTGTATGCATCAGCAGCAACAACAAGTCATATGATCTGGCATCAAAACCATGGACATGATGGAGATATTATGTGTCATCCTTGTGATTCCCCTGCATGGAAACATTTAGATTCAATATTTTCTTCCTTTGCTATGGAACCACGTAATGTCAGACTTGGACTTTCTGCAGATGGATTTCAGCCATTTGGAAGTTATGGACAACAATATTCATCGTGGCCTGTTATCTTAACACCATACAACTTACCACCATGGATGTGCATGAAAGATGAATTCATGTTTCTTACTGTTTTAATTCCAGGTCCTCAGAATCCAAAAGGGCAAATAGATGTATTTTTGCAACCTTTGATAGCTGAGCTGAATCATTTATGGAATATAGGTTCAGAGACCTATGACATTGCAAGTAAATCAAACTTTTTAATGCATGCAGCATTGTTATGGACTATTAGTGATTTTTCTGCTTACTCAATGTTATCAGGATGGAGCACAGCTGGAAAGTTAGCATGCCCACATTGTATGAGTCAGTCAGATGCATTTTCTTTGCCCTGTAGTGGAAAGATTTCTTGGTTTGATAATCATCGGAAAATTTTACCTCTTGATCATCTGTTCAGAAGAAATAAGAAACATTTCAAAAGGAATGAAGTAGTTAGGAAGCTACCTCCAGTTGGGATGTCAGGCGAAGAAATGTTAAATGAAATTGATAGTTATGGATTTCTACCAGTATATCAGGATGGTTCAGATGATATCAACAAGTATATTGTTAGAGTCAACAAATGTGGTTGGAGGAAAAGAAGTATTTTTTTGGGAGCTTCCATATTGGAAATATTTACTCATTCGACATAATTTGGATGTTATGCATATTGAGAAAAATTTCTTTGATAACATCATTAATACTGTGTTGAATGTGCTTGGGAAAACAAAAGATACAACAAAATCTCATGAAGAATTGAAACAATTAGTTAGCAGACCTGAGTTGCATCAGAATGAAACAACTGGTAAATATCCGAAGGCTTGATACATTGGACAAAGAAAGTAAGCAAGCATTGTGTTCTTGGTTGAAAAACATAAAATTTCCAGATGGATATGCCTCTAATATATCTCGTTGTGTGGATACGAATAGATTTAAAATGGTTGGAATGAAGAGTCATGATTGTCATGTGTTCATGCAAAGATTAATTCCAATAGCTTTCCAAGAATTACTTCCTAATAATGTTTGGCAAGCACTTACAGAATTAAGCCTTTTTTTTCAAAAATCTGACTTCCAGAGTTATTACGGTATCAGATATGTTACGCCTTCAGACAGAGATTCCGTTAATACTATGTAAGCTTGAGCGAATATTTCCACCAAGCTTTTTTGATTCAATGGAGCATCTGCCTATTCATTTACCTAGCGAGGCACAGATTGGTGGTCCTGTACAATACAGATGGATGTATCCTTTTGAAAGGTTTCATAGAAAATTAAAGAATAATGCGCGTAACAAAGCAAAAGTTGAGAGATCAATATGTAATGCATATCTGGTTGAAGAAGCAAGTTCATTTTGCTCCTATTACTTTGTTGAAAATGTGAAAACCAGACATCGAAAGTGTCCACGCAATCAAGATGACATTCCATCAATTGACCCATACATTCTTTCTATTTTCAAGTATCCTGGAAGAGCAATGGGTTCAACTTTCTCTAGACGGTTAAATGACCAAGAATATCATGCCACCAGGACATATATCCTCTTAAACTGTGAAGATGTCAAACCATACCTAAGGTATTATCTCTTGTTGTAATGAAATTACTATTCCATAATATAATCAAATTTCTGGTATGATATCAAATGAACTTATATGTCAGGTTATACCAACAACAGTTGTACATTCAAAATCCATCTATAAGTGCAAGTGAGGTAGATCAAAAAATAGAAGATGAATTTGCATTTTGGTTTCAAATATATGTAAGTGAGTTAATATGCATTTTTTTGTTAACAATTCTTGATTACTTATTAATCTAATTTGATCAAACACCACTATTATAGGTCAATGATGATAGAATTTCAAATGTAGAAGACGAAAGAATTAAAAATCTCGCATTTGGACCTCTTCATACTGTGACAGTCTTCTCGGGTTATTCGTGAATGGATACAGATTTCATGTGGGCCAACGTGATTCAGGAATGCTAACGTATAATTCTGGCATTAGTGTCAAAGGATCAACAAACAACAATGATACTGAATTTGACTATTATGGCAAGCTAGAGGCAATTATCGAAGTTGAATACCCAGCGTTACCTTTCAAAAGATGTGTATTATTTAGGTGTTCTTGGTATGATCCAACTCCAAGGATAGGCACCAGGAAACATCGGTTATACAATTTAGTTGAGGTTAATTCAAGCAAAAGATTCAACAAGTTCGAACCTTTCATTTTTGCGGTGCAAGCTGGTCAAGTATTTTATTTGGAGTACCCAACTAAGAGAAGACGACCAAGTGAATGGCTTGCTGTTCGTCAAATGAAGCCTATGTCAATCATTGAAATGCCAAATACGATCACTGTCCAAAACTCCGATGCTTATCAAAATAAAGAAGTTATAATCAACTCCGTTGATTCAAAAATACAATCAGCATCTCAATTACTTATTGATGAGAATGTCTCTTACGAGGAAATTGATGATGGTGAAATATCTAGCAATGAGGAGGTCGATGTATCAACGGATTCAAGCGATGAAAACTTGCATGTTAATTTAGTTCTATCAGATTAAGATGAGTTAGATGTATTGGGCATTAACTATGATGTTTGTATTGAGATGAGTTGTTAATTTAGCTCGTTCTGCTTGTATTGAACATTAACTATGATGCTTGATTATCCCTTTGTTTGATTTTTCATATTATTTTTGTTCACAATCCTTCTTCTTACTGAATTTTTCATATTATCCCTTTGCAGATAGATTGTTGAAATTAAGAAAACAATAAGCAAACCATACATGTTGAGAAGATTGTTTCCATTTAGTTCTCAATTAGTTTGTTCTTCATTTACATTGTCTTCATTTGCATGTTTCCATTTGCATGCTTGATTACTGAATTTTGTTCTACCTATGCTTCTTATCTGCCTGAACTTTGTATATAATCAGGAAGCATGTCTGCACCCTGTGATCATTAGATTACACTTAGAGTCGTCGGTGACAGGTAAGTATATATATATATAATTCTTATATATTTTAGATCAAAATTTGCTAATATATTTTATTTTTTCTACAATTTTGTACCCGATGGACATCAGGTCTCCTCGTATATTTCTAAAACATTTAAAGTAAGACTGTCAACTCGACCACCTGGGGGCATATTGAAAATGAATTGAAAACATTTTATTACGGGGAGTTTTTGATAAGTAGTTTAGATGTATATTTAATTTGATGTTATAACTTTTTTGATACTAACCATATTTTTTTTTTACAGAAAAGGTATACCTGAGAGGAGGGTGTAGAGGAGCAATTCAAGAGAACGTGGAATGCCTACTGCTCCAAATTGTACAGGGACATGGTGTACAAGTGGAGAAAGAAGGCTGATAGGCCTTCAGAGGTCCCTGAGACAATTTGGGCAGCATGGCGCGCTGTCTGGGATGCCCAACACTGGCAAGAGAATGTCGCGATTGCTCGAGCCAATCGCAATTCTGAGCTTGCTGGCCCCAGCACGGGATCCACGAAGCACACGGCTGTATCCCGTTCCATTGTCCAGCATGCCAGTGATTTGGTAAGTAGTATTTGATTTAGGTTATTAAAGGCATTTAGTATGTTTTTTTGGATATGTTTAAACATTATATTTTGTGTTTACAGGCTGTTGAGCTACAGAGACCTCCCACTAGTTGGGAGGTATTCAGCAAGACCCACAAGAAAAAAGATGGGTCTTTTGTTGATCGACGCTCCCTAGCAATCAATGTAAGTATATTAATTATATTTTATTTGTTTTGACATTTTTTATAGACTAATTAAATTATTATTTCATAGGAAGCAATGACCACTAGAGTTGTAGAGGCACAGGCGTCTCAGCCTGCTGCAGAGGGGGGATGCACAACCTCTTTCCACCGACAATGTGAATCGGATTTATTTTGATGTCATCGGTGGAAAGAGCAAGACTGCCCTATACGGCCTGGGCTCTCAGGCAAAGATTACATATGATCAGATGAGAGTTCCAGGGGTTAGGGGACGTCCAGCATCCTCCTCCTCTTCCTCTAGTGAGGTTCATCATTTGAGGGAGGAAAATGATGCCCTACGGCCTCGAATCACGTCGATGGAGTCGACGTGGGCCGAGAGGGACGCAGCGTGGGCAGCGAGGGACGCAGCGAGGGATGCTGAGTTGAGTGATTTGCGGGCTCGTCAGGCACACACTGAGGAGGTAATAAGAAACATGCACGCTTTTGCAGCGACCCTATCGTCGATGACACGGATGCCAGCCCCTCCCACCCCTCGTTTTGAGTCTCAGGAGACACAGGATCCTGAGGATACCACAGAGGAGTAGAGATTTTTTAGTGGTATGTTTTATTTTTCTCTATATTTTTTCAGTAATAATGGATTGAGTTATGTTTTATTTTTCTCTATATTTTTTCAATAACAATTGATTGAGTTATTATATTCATAATGATTGCTTTCTTATTACTTCATTTCTGTTTATAGATTGCACATCATCAGAGTTGAATTCAGATTTCTTCCCCTGCTTGAAAGGTATGCATATTCGATATTATTCCTTAATTGTTTCTTATTTGTTAATTTTCATTTACATATTTAATATTATTAGAGTTATATTTATATATTAATTCTATTTAACTTTTTTTATCTTCTATTCTGCAGGAATATTTTTCCTTTCCATCCTTTTTTCACTCTGATATTCATGTACGTAATGTTTCTCTACTTCTTCTAACTTTTGGTGTATATAGTTCTTTTCGTATAGTCTGAATTATGTTTAGCTTCTTTTGATATATACATTTGGATATTTACTCTTGTTTGGATTGGATTAACCATTGGAAAGTTTGGATGTTTAATCTTGTTTCAAAGTTTGCATTGTATAAGTTTGGAAATGAAAGTTTGGATTGGATAGTGGATTCGAAATGAAAGTTTGGATGTATACATTTGGAAATAAATGTTTGGATTGGATTGGATTGAATTGGAAATGAAAGTGTGGATTGTTGTGAATGTTTGGATGTTGAAATATTTATTTTTGTTTCATATTTGTTTGGATCTTTTGTATATTATTGATGTATCTATGGGAAGGGAAAAAAACATCATTTGGCTGTCAAAATTTCCCAGATTTAGCAACGGATATTTTTAAAAATCCGTCGCAAATAGCGACGGATTATTGACTTTTCCGTCGCTATCACGATCGATTAGCGACATAGTTTGACCGAATCCGTCGCTATTACGATATATTAGCGACGAAGTTTGACCATATCCGTCACTATCACGATTGATTTGCGACGGATATTTGACTATCCGTCGCTAAAAAATCCCCGGGCCACGTCACCCCATATTCTCGGTGTTTGCGACGGGCTTATACGTCCGTCGCTAATCTAGCGACGAAGTTTTTTTTCCCGTCGCTACCTTAGCTCTGCGACGGGTTTTCGGCCGACGGCGCTAACTCCGTCTCTATTCCGTCGCTATTAGTGTTTTGCGACGGAATAACGACGGATTACGTCCATCGCTATTTGCTATTATTTTTGTAGTGTGAGTTTGAAATTGAGTATATCCCGTTTCCTATTTACTCCTCTGATATTTGCTTCTTCATTTGATGTCACATTCTAAGCCTATTTGTAAAGCACTGATTGATCCATGATCACTAACTTGAACAAGAAAGGCATGCCAAGATCCAAGAGTTCAGTGCTTATATTTTTTTGAAAACAAAATCATACTGAAATGAATGTTTTTTTTTGTAGCTCAGGTTTTGTGAGGAAATATTTACAGCTGGAATTAATTTATAGTTAAGCTTTCTATATAAATGGATTCAAGATGAATAATTAGTCAATTTGTCATAGAGTATAATGGAATTGCAGTATACTTACTTGAGAATAATGGAGGTTGAAAAATGAACCCAATGCACACTACAGCGGTTGCACTAGTGATCTAAAAGCATCCCATATGTTAGGAATAAAGTTTGCAGCCAAGTATATGGCTGCAAGGAGGTGGATAGTTATGGAGGCAAACCTTTAGTTATTTGTGTTGCACGAAATGGACTCCTTTCGGAGAATTTTATAATAAACTGAAATTACAATAATTCCAACTTAGCTGTTGAGTGGCCCGAGTTGCTTTTTACGTAAACTGCAGTCTCCTGAGCTGAATTCCCGAGCTCTCGAGCGAGCTCCTGAGCGAAATTTTCGAGTGGTGACTCCCGAGCGGTGAGTTTCCCGAGCTCCCGACCAAGTCTCCTGAGCTCCCGAGCAATGTCTCCTGAGCTCCCGACTAGGTCCCCGAGCTCCCGAGCAGTGTCGGACGTCTCTCGACCAGGAAATTGCTGAGGCCTGCGCAGCACAGTTTCCTTGAAACAGATTTGTCCTCCTCAGGCGGTGCTTCTAGGCTCAGATGGATGTCTGTCTCTCAGGATACAACAGCCGAACCACGGGCACAACGGATCACTCGTTGCTCGTGGCGAACTGAGGAAGTACCCGAACGCTATTAAAGAAGGTCGGGAACGAGGTGGAGTGGAAGAGAATCTCTTTTCATCATCTGTGTCTTTTGCTCTCGGTCACACCTTTTATATAGGCTCAGACCCCCCGCAGTATTCAATGGTCGAATTAACGCCAATTACTAGAATTTAACCCGCTAGATCCTAACGTCTGGGGATTACTGATCTTGCATTAATCAAAATTAATGCATCAGTTACATTTGAGCAAAAATTTAGCAAAACGTTGGTTCATCTGCTTGGACAAATTTTGCCCCGACCGGTCGGACATTCGACGCGCGCAGGTCGTGCACGCACACGAGTTCACTTAGTTCAGTACAAATTCGGGCCCTAGATTTGCACCCCCTCTCCTACGCACCCACGTGTGAGAGAGAGCCTCTCCCCTAGCATTTGTTCACAACTATCATGCTTGTGAAACAATATAAACCAACATTTATGACTAGAGACTCCCAATGTGAGACTAAAGTCCCATGCACAATGGAGCCTCTTTATTCTCCTCCTCACTTTCCATTCACTAGAAAGTTCCAATGTGGGACTGAAGTCCCACCATCTCTCTTTCCATTCACACTATATTTCCAACAATCTGAAACTAATGGAGTAGAATTATGGAAGAGGAGGCCATCCAAGTTGAGCCATAGTGAAAAGAAAATCACAGGGAATACAAGGCAGAGAGTAGCTTACTCGGACAACATCATTGAGTATAGAACCATATGGAATGCCAATATTAGAATCAAAATTTGCCAACACATCATCAAGGGTGGATTCTCCAATGAGAAGGAAGGCAAAGAAGCTTGCAGTAATGTAGATAGCAGAGCAGAGGGCTAGTGATATCCGAACCACTCGGTGAACTTGAGTAGAGTGATGAAGTTCGTTGTTAATGCTGAGAACTGTAAGCACAATAACCTTTTCCTCATAAGAGTTGCAAACATAAACCTATTTGTTAATCTTTGCAAAATGCAAAATGACTTCCCATATACCAAACTGGTTTATTAGACAAGCAATATGTTAGAATGTCATCAACTGATCAAGTAGCATATTAGTTTGAAAATGAGCTTCGTCAGCAAGATACAGAACTTTGATCAGTAAAATTTATCATGTTAGATAAATTGTGCCCATAAAGTTTATTGAGAGACTACAAGTCAAATAATTTTAATTAAGCAAGCAAAACAACAGAGACGATGCTGACAAACAAAAAATAGCAGATTGATCCTATGAGTACTTACCATTGTAATGGCAGATATATGAGGTGGCAAGGGCTCGAAGAGGAAAATGCAGCGGCAGCAGCAACCTTTGGGACTAACCTTACCAGCGACAACCTTTGGGTATGAGAAAAAGGAGTCATTGACTGCTAACCTTACCAGCGGTAGAAGAGCCTCACTAGGAAGGGTACGGCGGCTAGGGATCAAAGAGGAAGACACTCGCGGGGAGGGGGTGGCTAGGGCAAGAAGAGGAAGAGGCATGCTAGGAAGGGGCTGACGGCCTAGGGCTCGAAGAGGAAGAGGCTTGCGGGGAAGGGGGTGGCGGTTAGGGCTCGAAGTGGAAGACGCTCGTGTAAGTACCTCTTTTTGACATGAAATACATCCAAAACTTTAGTCACTCCCCCACACTTGAATCTTTGTCCGTCTCGGGCAAAATAGCATTAGAAACATATCAAACAACAAGTCCAAAGAAAAGTGAAGGTAAGAGAAGGAAATAAGTAAGGACAAATATGATAAACATGATTATTGCTAAAAATTGATGTGGAAAGGAAAACAAATGGATTAGCCTCTATAGATGTGATCCAATCATTGAAATATGATTTTGAAAGAACCTAAGCAAGTTCTAGAGTACAATAACATAGGTGTGTCACAAAAATAAGGCTAAGTCTCACTAGGTCAAAATAATTCATCCCAAGTCCTCAATTAAGAATCTAAAGCAAGTGGTACTCAAGCATCCAAGATTTCATCCATTAGCTCAAACCTTAAGTCTTAACAACCAAATTTAATTTATTTTCCAAAAGACTCTAAGATGCTATGGAATAACCTAGAGGGATACTTTTATTTCTACTCATGCAAGAGAAAGTGACAAAAGAAATAACATGCATTTATTTACAAGGACTCAGTTCAAAGGAAAATTCTAATTCTAGGAATCATGAAAATGAAAAATGAAATAAAAGAAAATACAAGAAAGAACAATCTCCCCTTTATTCTGGTGGACGGAGTCAATCCAGAAGTAGCCTCCATCGCGGTAGTGGAGGAACATGGGTGGCTGGGAGATTTGGGACTCCCCCACACTTAAACTTTGCAAAAAATTGCTCTGGTGGCCTAAGGCGATTCAGGTTCAAAATCCATTGAAGGAATGGAGTGCTTCGAATTAAAGTAAGATCTTCTCCTCCTTCTTGATGCTTTTCAGAAATCCTTCCAGGGGGTTGAAGTTTGTTCAATTGGAGCACCCACTCCTGAAGTTTTCTGGACCCTGCAAAACAATGTAATACCTCTCTCAAGCGTTCAGGGTCAGAAAAAAATGATATAAGTTCAGTCTCTGCATGAAATGAATCCAAATCTGCATCATGTCCAATTAAATCAATGCTTGGTGTCTCAATAAAATTTTCAAAATCATTTCCTACAAAATTTGCATCCAGATACTCATCACAAATAAAGAAATCAATTTCTGGCTCATCAATAGAAATTTCACAATCATTTCCTATCAAGAATGTATCATGCAATGTGTCACAGCCAATCAAATCAATATCAGATATCTCCATAAGTTTTTCACATTCATTTTCAGCATAAGACATAACAAGAGATTCATCAAAATAAATAACATCAATTTCAGGCACTTCTAAAAAATTTTCACTATCCATATTCACAAAAGATGTATCTAAAGATTCATCATAACAAACTACATCAATTATGGGTGCCTCTAAAATTATTTCACTAGCCATATTTACAAGAGATGTATCAAGTAATGCAGTACGATCAATGAAATCAATGTTTGGTACCTCTATTGGATTTTCACAAACAATCTCTACACAAGGTATATCAATAAATTCATCAGAATCAATAAAATCAGTACTAGGTACCTCGTTGCATTTTTCTGAACAAAGAGGAGAAATACTTACCTGAGCGTGCTGGATAATACCTGGAGGTTCTATAATAGTAGATGTATCTGTGGTCTCCTCCTAGTCATGTTCATGCTCCTCTTCAGCCTCACTCTCTGGTGGACATTCAACTGGTGATCCTTGGGTGCTTGCTTCCACCATGCAAGTCCCTACACTTTCTGGTTCATTCTCTAAATCTTGTGGTGGTCCCTGGGGCTTAGTGCAATCCCCTACACCTATGGAATCATCTCCTCTACATGCTTCTCCTGTAATATCTGCAACAACAACATTAGAAAAATTAAGAACATCAATAATACTATCATCACAAATTAAAAGTCTAGAATGGTCCTGTGGAGCTTCAGTTTCTTCTTCTGGAGCTGAAAAATTTGGAATTGGATTTTGAGTAGGAATCTCCGGAGGAATGCATGCTGTAGGTGCCCAGACTTTAATGTATTCTTCTTCTTCTACTACTACTAAATTTGCAGGATTAATTGAAGAAGGACTTTGTCATGCACTAGGGTCACCTTGAACTGATATAAAACCAACTCCGGGGCTCTCAGAATTAAAAACAGCTTGAGAAGATAGTTGTGCTGCTCTTTGGGCTTTTATTTGATTCAAATCACTAGCCACTTGTTCCATTTGCCTTTCGAGGTTTTGAAGCTCTTGTTGACACATTTGATAAAATGGTTGCACAGGCTGATTAAACTGCTGAAAAGTTGGTTCACCACTTAGTGGAAATTGCTGAAAATTATAGCCCTGTAATTCTTGGATCTGAGGTTGAATTTGTGGTGGTGAACACTCAAATTGATGTGGGGGCTGTTGGTACTGATTTTGGTGCTGAATTTGTTGAGGATATGGCTGGAAATTGCTTTGGAAATTTGATGGACCTTGCTGAAAACTATTCGCCGGAAAACCTTGATTTGGACCTTGCTGAAAACTGTGATAGGGCTGCTGAAAACTCTGAAACTGCTGCCCTTGCTGATAGTTCCCCTGAAAACCTTGATTTTGGTTAAATGCTGACTGTTGATGCTGAAAACCTTGCTGAAAAGGCTGAGACGTCTGCTGGAAATTTTGATAGCTTCCCTGAACTTGCTGATTTTGGTGGTATTGAGGCTGAAAATTCTGATATTGCTGTTGGAATTGTGGCTGCCCATTCAGTGGTGGTAAACACTGAAGGTTTGGTTGATCGAAACTCTGAAATTGTGGCTGCCCTTCCTGAAATTGTTGGAAATTTGGTTGACTTGGCTGACAATTAGGCTGAAAAAACTGATTTGGTTGTTGAAAATTTGCATAGGAATGTTGGAAATCTTGATTTGGTTGCTGATTTTGTTGGAATTGTTGACACGGCTGCTGGTAAGTAGATGGAAACATTCTGAACTGGCAGTCCTGTCACAAAACAAACAAGAAAAATGGCAGCAACCGTATACAAAAATAAAGCACAATAAAACAGAACCCAATAATATGTCCAAAAGTATACAAGCAAAAAATCAAACAAATCAACTAGTTGTTTCCCCGGCAACGGCGCCAAAAATTTGATAGCCCCTAAATACTATGTAAAAGTTGTCACGAAAGTTGGGACCATCAGATTTAAATGTGAATGAAAGCTGGAAACCCTTTTTACAATCAAAAGTATGAAAATGTAATATAGGGGTCACAGGTCGTATTTTTCTCAGGGACTAGTTGAGGTTTGTTTGATTCGCGCTTGTATTTATGTGTCGTTTGTGAATTTGGGTTTCGAATGGAATATGGTTTGGGTTTCAATTTAAAATGAAAACACAATAAGAATGAAGGAAAACTCAACCATGGAACTTAACAAGTGATAGCAAGTTATCATTCAACCAAAAGGGCCACTTATTCATCTAAAGCACTTAAACAATTTTTAGAAGGTGAATCTGCTTTTTAAATTTCAACACCAATCCTATGCTATAAAGCCCACAGCAGCTGTCTTTCACTTGCAACCAATACAAAGACTTGATTTCAAAACCAAATTCAAGACAAGCCAAATGCAAGCAATCCAACACAGTCCAATGTAAATCCAAAATCGAAACCTTACTTGATACCAAGTGCTAGCAATTCAGCAATCTTGATACCGAACTGAGAAAATTGATGTGCCAAAAGGGTTGATACTAAGTGCTAAAACTGTGATTGATCAGTAAAAACAGACCTATTGCAAAGATGGAATGAATGAAAAACAGAATCTGGAAGCTGAGATTCAGCAACGCTGACTTGATGCAATTCAGACTTAAGCACTGCTGCAATACAACTAGCTATCAAACCATCAATCGGTTTCAGGATTTGGCAGCAGATAAATGCAGAAACACAACTCGAGTGAAGCAATTCTAGAGAGAAGTGATGAATTCAGAGTTGCAGAATTTAAGATGTCCTATTCAGAAGCATCTAATTGAAAGAATAAATTCAGAATTGCATGAATTAGTGTAAAATGTAGCAACAGTTCAGAAACAACATGCCGAGATGTAGTAATTTGAATTCAGAATTGATCAATGGCAGAAACGAAACAGAATTTCAGAAATGTTTTGAATGCACAAGCAACAGATGCAAGCTGAACTCATACGCATGCTAGAATTCAAAGAAGCTCAAATAGAACTTTTGCTTAAGTGCCACAAATTTCAGAAATACCAACTGAAGTAAAATTGATGCACGAACTGAATTTGGCACGCAACGGATGGAACATAAACTCTAAGCAGAAGTGCAGAAATTAAATCGAATGTGAAGCAAACTAAACTAGCTACAATTGCTCTCTACAAACTGCCTATCTAACACTTGCAAATATGAGGATTGAAACCTAATTACAACTGAAAACAAATTCAGAAAACTGAAACTGCAACTAATTGAATTAGATACGCAGATGCCGAAACTGATACGCAATTGCCGAAACTGTAAAACTAAGTGAAACTAAATTTCTTGTTCACTAAACACACTCATTAGCTAACTAACTTGAAGAATTAAATCTAGATTACAGCTGAAACAATGCAATAAACCAAGTTAACGAATCTGAAACAAAAACAGATATTAAACTAAGTGCAGAAACAAAATTACAGCTAATAAACGAATTTAACCAAAGAAATCTAAACTCAATCACTCCCTAAGCTCAAGAACTTCTTGGTCGTCAATCAAGAGCCGGCTTCGAACCCCTAGGTACAGCAAATCAGTGGAAATTCGTTTCTGAATTCAAATCTGCTCCAATCTGCACTTGGTGGAAATTTTGATCCGATTCACTCCATCTCAATTGGGTGAGCTGCGATGATGAATTGCGAGGCTTCTAAACTCATCTGAGAACCCCTACAAATGGCTCAGAAGCTTGGAAGTGGATTGTGGTTGAGAAGAAAGGAGTCGGACTGAGGAAATGCCGAAACCCTCAAGCAAGCCCTGTTCCAGCGCAAATGGACAGAATTCTTCAAGAAATCGATCCCCAAAGACTCAGAACTCGATCCAAGGTGGAGATTGAGTGGACGCGCCTCCTTTGATGAAGAAAAACGAGCTAAAACAGTGAAGAAATGAAGAAGAAGATGACTGCGGCGGAGACGCGACGAAGAACAGCTGCTGCAAAAATTTCCTTAAGTAATTAGAATTGGACGGCTAAGATTGATTGGAGGAGATCCAACGGCTGATCTTGCTCTGATTGGAGCCAAACTTTTATGATGATGATCTGGGGTCAGGATCTGCCTTGTGGTAGCTCGGATCCTCCAGATATGCAACGGATGGTCCAGATCAACTCTATCTGTGAATGGACGCTCTAGAGCCCTCCTTGCTTGATCCAACGGTTGATTTAGCTCTGATTGGGATGAAACCTTCAGATCTTGATCATAGAGCTTGATCAACCCTAACCCTAGCTCGGATTGCTTCAGATCGTCCTGGATGGCTCAGATCTAGCCGCTCTTGAATCGGACGGCCCGGATTAATCGTAGGCTTGATAATTCGATCCGGTTCACATCCGACTCAGGTTTGACCCAATATGCCCTAGGTCCAGGATCCTTTGATGCCTACAAAAATATATCAGAAAATTAGTGGCCAAATAATCCAAAAATTGTGTAATTTTGCAATTAAGTCCAAAATAAGATAAAGTTCCAAAACCTAGGGTAAAATCATAATTAAGCAATAAAAACATGGGTCAAACATGGATTTTAGCAATTAAAATAATCAATAAAATGGTGCTTATCAGTACCCCTAGTTAATTTTGATGTGATCAACCGATTTAAGTTATATCCTAGTATGTTTAATCCCTGTGTCTAAGTATATAGGAACTTAGGAGCGCAAGAAGTTGAGTGGAAGATGCAGCGCTCGAGAAGAATGGCACGGAAAGGGAGCTGACGGGTTCGGTACATCCGAGGGACGCGGAGCTCTGCGAAAGAGTACGCTGGTGGAGCGAAAAGGACGCGCGCGGTGTCCAAGGGACAAGAAGTCGGGAGGAAGGACGCTCGAGGGACGAAAGGTCGTAATCGGGTTTCGGTGAGCCTAACTCCGATTAGCCAGAAATCATCCAAAAAGGCGAAGCAAGTCAAGTCGGAGACTGGTCAGCATTGGCTGACCAAAGTCACTGTTGGGCGCCCGTAAGCTCACGGGCGCCTAGGAATTTGGGCGCCTGACCACTAGGCGCCTGAACAACTCAAGCGCCTGTGCGATATTAGGTGCCCAAGAAGGCAAATTCAAGTCGTTTGCGACCGTTGGCTTTAGATAAAGCCTTGGGCCACGTGTCAAGCGCCCAAGACCTCTCGGGCGCCCAATATTTGCCACGTCCGCAAATGGCCGGGGCTATAAATAGACCCCTGAAGCTCAGTTTGTTTCATTCATTGCATTCCAAGCATTAGGAAACGAGTTTAGAATAGTTTCTTCTTCTTTTTCTGAGCTTTCCATGTGTAAGAGGCTTCTCCGCCCAAAGAAGATATATTCAGCAAAATCGAACGATATTCATCCTTGGATTAGCAACCTCCCCAGTTGCAAACCAAGTAAATTCTTATTGCCTCCTTTCTTTCAGTTTGCTTTATTTATTTATGATTATTATTTCTACTTAGACTAACAAATATCATTGTCAAAGTTAGACAAAAGATTTTTTATATTTATTTCAGGGGCAATTCACCCCTTCTTGCCGATCAGCCACGATCCAACAAGTGGTATCAGAGCCAGGATGCTCCAGAAGAACTATCCGCCGTCTGAAGCAACTACAAAATGGTCGGACCAGTTATCTACTCGCCCAAGTTCAAGGGAGAGTTCATGAGTTGGAAATGCAAAATGCAGGTATTTTTCAAAATCGATTTTAAATTACTTTTAATAATGAAAAATAGTTTTGCAACTCCAAAGGACACCGACAATAAACCCAAGGCGAAAGCCTATGGACTAAAAAGGAACAAGTTGACTTCGTGGCAAACGGAAAAGCAGAATACCATATGCTGATCATATTTGCTACACAAGAAGTCAACTGAATTGGCAACTACCAATCGGCGAAAGAACTTTGGGAGAAGTTCCTTGAACTCCATGAAGGTACCTCTGAAGCAAAATTGGCAAAAAGAGATCTGCTTCGGAATCAGCTCAGCAACCTTCGACTGGAAGAAGGAGAGTCGGTTGCACACTTCACGCCAAGATTAAGGAGTTGGTGACAAAACTCAACAATCTCGGAGAGACGGTAAGCAATCGGGATGCACAAAGGTACGCGTTGAACGCCTTCCCAAGGACCCCGAACTGGAGTTCAATTATCGACGCCTACTACATTTCTAAGGACCTTGAGGTAAGTACCTTAGAAGACTTTTTTCAACACTAAAACTTCACAAATCCAGATGTGCAGGAATAAAGAAAACAGACAACATCGCCCTAGGCATGAGGAGGATCCAACATGAAGAGGATTCTTCAGAAAGTGATGAAAACGCAGCATACATGGTAAGAAAGTTGTCCAAATACTTTAAGACTAAAAAATTTAATAAAGTGCAGGGTAAAAAGCAAAGGAAGATCCAATGTTACAACTGCAACGAAGAAGGACACGTGAAGGAAAACTGTCCCAAAAGTAAAAATAAAGCAAAAGAGGCACCCAAGAAAAAGGTACACAACCTAAAGGCGACGTGGGACGAGTCTTCATCAGAAAACTCAGATCTCGAAGAACATGCTGGACTTGCCCTGATGGTATCATACCAAGAAGATGAGAGCATCGATGAAGGGGGGTCACCTCAGAGGACAGCAGCGACGAAGGGGGAGCTTCGGGCTTCAAAAGTACATGGTAAGTGAGGTATGTTTTCTACCTCCTGATCAACTTTATTCTAGAATAAAAGCTATGTTAAAATCTATTTGAAAATTAAAAAATAAAAATAATGATTTGAAAAATAATTATCTTTTTCTTGCCCAATAGAAATGTTTGATAAAATAAAATTTAATAATGAAAATTTGAAAAATCAACTTGAAAATTTGAAAAATAATTATTCATGTTCAAAATATTTATAAAATTCAAAAATCAAATATTATGGAAAACTCAATTGGTATTTTAGATATCATAGGGGTCAAATTGCAAAAATACCCCAGATCAGATATTCCATCTAAATTTTTGATAAACCATGTTGGTAACAATTTATATTGGATTCCAAAAAATATTTAAACTGTTTATTTTTTTATACTATCTTATGTTTTTTTAACTGCTTCTGAAAAATAAGTTTAAATTTTTTGGGTTATATCAATTCATAAAAAAAAATTACTTTCAAAATGATTTTAAACAAAAAATATGGATAACTGCTTTTGAAAAATGATTTTAAACTTTGACATTTTTCCTCTTAACTGTTTATGTTTTTTTTGATGTGATCAGAGGGGGAGAAGTAGTGTTAAGTTAAGGGGTAGACTCTAAATTTCTAAATTTCATTGTTTTTGAACTTACACTATTGCACATTTATGCATGTTTTTTATTTTGTTTACCCTAACTTAACTCGGGTTGATGCACATTAAAAAGGGGGAGATTGTAAGTACTCATGGTTAGTTTTGATGTGATCAACCGATTTAAGTTATGTCCTGGTGTATTTAATCCATGTGCCTAAGTGTACAAAAACTTAGGAGCGCAAGAAGTCGAGTGGAAGATGCAGCGCTTGAGAAGGATGGCACGGAAAGGGAGCCGACGAGGTTTGGTACATCCGAGGGACGCGAAGCTCTACGGAAGAGTACGCCGATGGAGCGAGAAGGACGAGCGCGGTGTCCGAGGGACGAGAAGCCGGGAGGAAGGACGCTCGAGGGGCGAAAGCCCGTAATCGGGTTTGGGTGAGCCTAACCCCGGTTAGCCAGAAATCACCCAAGAAGGAGAAGCAAGTCAAGCCGGAGACTGGTCAGCATTAGCTGACCAAAGTCACTGCTGGGCGCCCGTAAGCTCACGGGTGCCTGGGAGTTTGGGCGCCTGACCACTAGGCGCCTGAACAACTCAAGCGCCTGTGTGCTATCAAGCGCCCAAGAAGGCAAATTCCAACCGTTTGCGACCGTTGGATTTGGACAAAGCCTCGGGCCACGTGTCAAGTGCCCAAGACCTCTCGGGCGCCTAATATCCGCCACGTCAACAAACGGATAATCTTCACCGGGGCTATAAACAGACCCCTGAAGCTCAGTTTGTTTCATTCATTGCATTCCAAGCATTAGCAAACGAGTTTAGAATAGTTTCTTCTTCTTTTTCTGAGCTTTCCACGTGTAAGAGGCTTCTCCGCCCAAAGGAGATATATTCAGGAGAATCGAACGATATTTATCCTTGGATTAGCAACCTCCCCGGTTGCAAACCAAGTAAATTATTATTGCCTCTTTTCTTTCAGTTTGCTTTAGTTATTTATGATTATTATTTTTGCTTGGACTAACAAATATCATTGTCAAAGTTAGACAAAAGATTTTTTTTATATTTATTTCAGGGGCAATTCACCTCCCTCTTGTCGGTCGACCACGATCCAACAACTTGTGGGGAGGGGGTGGTTGGGGCATGATGACGCTCGCGGGGAGGGGTTGTACTCTGCTCCTTCGGCTGATATGACTTGAAGACTCGTGGCGAAAGAGGCAAGAGGGATTGAACGCATTATTAAACGAGCTATGATAGAGAGGGTGAAACTCAAAATGAATGACGTGATATATTTTTATGTACACGTCCGATCGTCGATTGGACACCGTCGACGACCTCCAACCGCTGTCCCAAACTAAATTATACCTTGGGGAGCACAGTGAACCCATCGAGGATTTCACGTTGAGTTTCACGCTGTGAATTCACGTTGTATATCATTTTTGTTATAAAACATAGGGTTTTAGCAGCATGCTATGGATGAACAGTGTGTTGCAGGTAATTTATAATATTAACATGGCATGATATTCACTGTTAACATTATAAACAACACATTTTTTATTATTTGTAAAAAAATATAATAATTTTCATAGCGCGTTTTATTTGGTATGCTATGAAAATTATTATTAAGAACGCTCTATAAATATGTGATGTTAATAACATGCTGCGAAAAGTCAAATTTGTTTTAGTATATTCTTATATATGTAGAACCTATTTAAAAATATTCATCTCCAAATGACACATAGCAATAAGTTCATGCAGGAGGTTCCAAAACAAGATTGCACACAACCTTTTTGTATGCTCCTCTCTTCTACTCCATGCCTAAGTTTTAGTTTTCCAAATTCACGATCAATGAATTTCAATTAAAATTTGTTGATGGTCATATCCAGCTTTGATTGAACTCAATCCAAGTCTAGTTGATTTATGCATTATCTCTGAGTCCCACCATGCCTTAGAGCCTAATTGCATAACCTTCTTATCTGTGCAAAATCTATTTACAAAAAGTCAATCTGTGTGTCAATTGACATAGAGCCATAACTTCATGTAAGAGACTTAGAAGTAGTATTGCACACTATCTTTAGATTCACTACATTTTCCTCTTCCATTTTATGTCTAGGTTTTAGTAATCCAAATCCTTGAGTCCCATTATGTCCTAAAGTCTTAACTTCATGACCTTCTTACATTATATAGCATGTTTACAAAAAATCAATCTGTGCGGCAATTGACACAAACTCATAATTTCATGTAGGAGGCTCAAAAGTAGGGTTGCATATCGTCTCTAGATTCTCTATACACTCCACTTCCATTCCATGCCCAAGTTTTAATATTTCAAAAATTTTAAGTCCATCAATGAGTTTCAATAAAAACTCATTAATGGTCTTATTCATCTATGATTAGACTCAATCCAAGTCTTATAGTTCTCTACATTGCCCATGAGTCCCACTATGCCCTAAAGTAGGGGTGTCAAAAATAAACCTGACCCGATGACCCGACCCGAATCAACTAAAAAAAATCGGGTTCTGGTTGGAAATTTTCGGGTTTGAGTTGGAGGGTTTCGGGTTGAAAATTTTCGAGACGGATTCGGGTTGGGTTCTAGTACTCCTGCTAGTTATTCGGATTTGAGAATTTTTGGATGTCCTACGTATGCTCATGTTGATAATGGGAAGCTAGAGTCTCGTTCGGTGAAGTGCATATTTATAGGCTTTAGACAAGGAGTGAAGGGATACAAACTTTGGTGCTCAGAGACTGTAAAAGTCATCATCAGTAGAGATGTTGTCTTTGATGAGACTAGCATGCTTTAGGAGTCTCCATCTAAAACTCCTTCTGAGGAAGATAAGCAGAAGACAAGCACACAGTTGAAGATTGAGATTGGGCCGATATCTACAGAGACTACTCCAGAGCCTATTTTAGATATTGTGGATGGAACGAGCTCATCACAAGCACCTTCACAATATTCCATTGCGAACGATAGGCCTCGGAGAGAAATTAGACACCCTCAGAGATATGCAGAGGCTGATTTGGTCGCTTATGCTTTAAACGTGGATGAGGAGATTAATTTCAGTGAAGAACCTGAGACTTATTCAGAAGCAATTAGCTGCGATAATTCTGGAAAGTGGATAATTGCTATCCAGGAGGAGATGGAGTCACTTGGTAAGAACGACACATGGGAGTTTGTGAAATTACCTAAGGGTAAGAAGGTTGTTCGCTGTAAGTGGATATTTAAAAGAAAAGAGGGAATACCGGGAGTTGAAGAAGCCAGTGCAAATCCAGACTAGTTGCTAAAGGCTTCAGTCAGATTTCAAGAGTAAACTTCATAGATGTATTTTCCCCAGTTGTAAAGCATAGTACGATTCGAGCCTTCCTTGGTATTGTGGCCATACATGACTTTGAGTTGCAGCAACTGGATGTGAAAATAACATTCTTGCATGGGGTACTTGAGGAAGATATCTATATGCAGTAACCAGAAGGTTTTGAAGTCTCAGGAAAAGAGGATTATGTATGCTTGCTGAAAAAGTCCCTTTATGGTCTAAAGTAGTCACCTAGGCAGTGGTATAAAAGGTTTGATTCATTTATAATCACTCATGATTTCAGAAGAAGCAACTATGACAGTTGTTCCTACTTTAAGAAGACTGATGATGGATCGTTTGTTTATTTGCTCTTATATGTTGATTGCGGCCAATAATAAGGAAGAGATAAGAAAGGTTAAAGCCCAACTAAGTAAAGAATTCGAGATGAAAGATTTGGGAGCTGCAAAGAAAATACTTGGGATGAAGATTCTGAGAGACAGAAAGGCAGGTAAATTATATCTAAGTCAAAAAGGGTATATTGAGAAAGTACTTCATCGGTTTAACATGCACACTGCCAAGTCTGTTAGTATTCTGTTAGCTGCACACTTTAGACTTTCTGTTGATTTATGCCCACATTCAGATGATGAGGTTGATTATATGTCACGGGTTCCATATTCTAGTGCAGTGGGATCTCTCATGTATGTTATGATTTGTACATGCCCAGATTTATCACATGCAGTGAGTGCAGTTAGTAGATACATTGCAAATCCTAGTAAAGAGCATTGGAAGGAAGTTCAGTGGATTTTCAGATACTTACGAGGGACTTCTGATATTTTTTTGCATTTTGGGAGTAATAGAGATGCAGTTATTAGATATATTGATTCTGACTTTGCAGGTGACCTTGATAAAAGAAGATCACTTACGGGGTACGTGTTCACTGTTGGTGGTTGTGCTATCAGTTGGAAAGCTACTTTGCAGAATACGGTTGCATTGTCCACTACAGAGGTTGAATATATGGCTATTATAGAAACTTATAAGGAAGCTATTTGGTTGAAAGGACTCTTCAGTGAGTTTAGTGAAGACTTGCAGATTACTACAGTCTTTTGTGATAGTCAGAGTGTCAATTTCCTCACGAAGAATTAGATGTTTCATGAGAGGACAAAGCACATTGATGTGAGATATCACTTTATACGTGATGTTATTGCTCGTGGTGATATTATTGTGAGGAAGGCCAGCAGTCATGATAATCCTACTGATATGATAACTAAGTCACTCCCTATATCCAAGTTTAAGCATTGCTTGGTCTTGGTTGGTGCTAGATGCTGAGATTTGCCTGTGGGGCTTTTGTGGAAGAGGTGGAGAATGTTCTTTTGAAGATTTATGGAATTCGCGTCAAGGTGGAGATTGTTAAAGTTTGGTGACCCGAATTCAGTTTGATCCAGGTACGGATCGTTCCCTATTTAAAGGGATGATTATTAGGGTTTTGTATTATGATTAAGGCTTTGAGCTGCCAACTTTGTATTCCACTGTTGATAGTGATTTTTCCTCCTCTGCTCGTGGTTTTTTCCCGTCAAGGGTTTTCAACATAAATCTTGTATGTTCTCTATTGTTCTTATTGTCGTTTTTCGTCATAATCTCGTAACAAAGATCACAAGACAAGATGCAATGGAAACAATAGTGATAGAACTCACTGTAGGAGAAAGGAAAATTCTTCTCCTTTTAGTCAGCATCAAGTGAGACATCCACGAAGGAAGATCGTCGGAAGTCAGGGGAAGAAGGACTGCTCAAGCTGTTGATCGACTCCTGTCTTTCTCCCTTGTTCCTCTCCATGCTCCTTCCTCTCCAGATCGCCTCCCCCCCCCCCCCCCCCCTCCCTTTTATTTTTTTTTAATTTTAAAGAGGAAAACTTAATTTTGGAAGATTTAAGCCTTTTGAAGGAATAGAAGTTATATTTGTGTCTCACCAGTGAGCCTCACCTAGTAAGAAATCTCAGTTCTATTGTTTAAGTTGTTATCTTACCCAGATAATGTTTCAGGTCTTATATTTGCCAAAAATGGGTTTTGTCTTACTATAGTCAGCACAGGTTTTACAAAGAACAACAATAAACATAATAGTATTCTTCTTTAGTTAGTTACTATTCTACTAGGAGGTATACTGAGATAAGGACTGAGGACTTTTGACATGAGATGCAAAAAACCAGAGCCTTTGTAAGGTTTAGATACTAACTTAAGCTGCCATATTACAAAGTACTAGATACAAACAAACAAGTGTCGGAAGAAAAACTTACATACACTGAAAGTAGGAGAGTAGAGAACGCTAAGAGAGGTTGCACAACCCTAGGTCGAACTGATGCCTTAACTTATTGGTTCTAACTTTGGATTTCAAAAATAATTTTAGCCTTAACTTATTGGTTCTAACTTTGGATTTCACCCGAAACTCTAGGTCGAACCGACGCCTAATGTTCCCTTTCCCGGGGAACGCGTCCTCACCTACTCCACCCTGGAGAAGTTATATTTTGCCAACTGGAACCACCAGTTGGACTTTCACTTAGCCTCCGAGAACTCGAATCTCGAGACATCTGACCTCGACCCGTCTCTACTTCTTCCGTGATTCCCGCTCGACTAAAGCTTTTGCCAACCGAGACTTCCGGCTAGACTGTTGCTCGGCCTCCGAAAACTCGGATCTCGAGACGTCCGACCTCGACCTGTCTCTACTTCTGTTCGAAATTCTCGCTCGGCTAAGACTCCGTTGTCTGATCCACGACCAGGACTTAGTACTCAGTCCCTCGAACCAAGACTTCGTGCCCAGCTTCACTCACCAGGACTTAGTGTTGATGCAGTTTGACCTGATTGTTGTTTTAGTGTTGACACCGATTTAAGTTTAGTTGAGTAAGATAAGTTCGGATTAAGTCCTGGTCGAGGATTGGGCATGAATTCCGGTGAGTGAAGCCGGGTCCTAGTGAGTGAAGCTAGGTGAAGAAAATCGTAGTGAGTGAAGCCGGGTCCTAGCAAGGGAAGCTAGGTGAAGGAAATCCTGGTGAGTGAAGTCGGGTCCTAACGAGGGAAGTTAGGTGAAGGAAATCCTGGTGAGTGAAGCTGGGTCCTAGCGAGGGAAGCTAGGTGAAGGAAATCCTAGTGAGTGAAGCTAGGTTGGACTAAGTCCCGGTGAGTGAAGCTGGGCATGAAGTCTTGGTCCGGGGTACTGAGCATTAAGTGTACAGGTTAGAGAGGGCTCGGTATCTCGTTCTCTGGACCGGGTTAGGTCAGAGAGGGCTCGGGAGCTTGTTCTCCGGACCAGACTGAGTCAGAGAAGGCAAGGGAGCCTATTCTCTGGACTCAGGGTCGAAATGGTCAGAGCTGGATTGGTTTGAAGTCCGATCAGGGAGTTGGCACGAACTCCCTTGGTTGTAGATCTGTCTGAAGTTCGATCAGGGAGTTGACATGAACTCCCTTGATAGTAGATCGGTTTGGTGACCGATCCAGGGTGTCTGATCGGTCTGGTGACCGATCAGAAATAGATCAGAAACATTCTGTGTGATGGCTGATCGGTCTGGTGAACGATCAGAAACATTCTATGACATTCTATTTGAAGACCCTGATTAGTCAGTGCAACCGATCAGGGCATGCCTAGACCGATCAGGCAGGAGCCTGATCGGTCAGCTTGACCGAACAGGCCCTGACCTGATCGGTCAAGTGACCGATCAGCACTGCCCTGATCGGTCTGGTGACCGATTAGGGTAGTTTGGCTTGAAATCCTTTAGGCTAAGGGGGTAGGCTAAGGGATCGGTCTGGTGACCGATCCCTGGTCTCTGATCGGTCAGTGAGACCGATCAGTGCCTTGCTGGAATTCACACAGTAGATTTGAGGATCGGTCTGGTGACCGATCCACTGTCTCTGATCGATCAGTGAGACCGATCAGAAATTCACTGATCAATCAGAGTTGAGTCTGATCGGTTAGGAGGGTGTTTGATCGGTCAAGGTGACCGATCAGTGCCTCAGAACTTTAATTCAAATTACTGTTAGAACTTTGATTGCTTCTGATTTGTTTCTGATTTCCTTCTGATACATTTTGATTTGCTTCGCTAATCAGTCTGATTGAGTGTGCAGATGATACAAAGACGATACAAGCCAAGAAGGAGGGTCAATGGTGACTTTCGCTGCGGCAGGTTTGTTTAGTATCTTTTTGCAGGTTTCAACGGCTTCTGGCGGCTGACGACTGGTCTGAAGCTGCAGTTGAGGAGGTGACTTCAGTGAGCTCAGAAGGGGGCAGTTGGTCAGTGGGTGACGAAGCCGTGGGTCAGTGGGTGACGAAGTCTGGTGATGAGCAGAAGGAAGGCTTAAGAGGAAGCTGGCGAAGCAGAGGAGAGGAGCAACGAACAAAAAACGAAGCAAGGGCTTTGCTGTGGGTTTTGGCTGTATTGTTGTCGTGCTCTCTCTGTAGTGTTTCTTCTTCCTTGAAGCTTTCTGCTACATCTGTTGTGCTACCTTCTCGTGTTCTCCTGTACTCAACCTAATTCATTTCTGAGATCTGTGGAGAGGTTACTCCACCGAGAAAGAGATTTTCTTAGCCGGAGTTCCGGGGCTTGATCTGCCGACGATCAAGGGATCGCCCACCTCACGGGCACGCCAAGGAGTAGGGGCAAGTTATCCCCGAACCTTGTAAATCTCCTGTGTTTATTTCTGTTCTGTTGTTTCTGTTGGTGCAGGTAGCACCTAAGTCAAACCTGGGTTTTGATAATAGCAAAGGGTTCAAGAGTTAAGATGTTATTGTTATCTAATGTGTTTACTAAGTGTGTAGGAAAGAAGCCCTAGGCACACTAGGCAAGAAGTCCTAGCAAAGGGTTGGGCAAAGAAGACCTGGTCAAGGGGCTGGGCACCGAAGACCTGCTCGGAAGGTGGGCACTAAGTCTTGGTCGAGGACTAGGCACGAAGTCCTGGCAAGGGGCTGGGCACCTAAGACCTGCTCGGAAGGTGGGCACGAAGTCTTGGTCAAGAACTGGGCACAAAGACCTGGTCAGGTTGATCAAGCAAAAGTCCAACCGGAGGAGCCGGTTGGCAAAAGATAAATTCTCCTGAGAGGAGTAGGTGAGGATGTGTTCCCCGTCGAGGGAACAGTAGGCGTCGGTTCGACCTAGGGTTCCATTTGGGAGACCCGAAGTCAGAATCAAGACAGCTACGACTGTAAAAATGGACTAATATTCTTGCCTTGTTTGTTGTGGAACTAACCTTGGATGCAGGGACCAAAGGAGTGTGTTTCTGCAGCTCAGAATGCCCCAAAGGAGAGGGGCATGCAGCTGGGCTAGGCGCCCGGGAGGTCCCAGGCGTCCAAGGTCAAAGCCAAACAAGCAGTTAAGCAAGAATCGCTTCGAAACAACACTGGGCTAGGCGCCCGGGAGGTCCCGGGTGTTGGATCGAGTTGGACCGGCTAGAGGGGGTGAATAGACGGGGAAAAAAATTATGAAAGTGGAGGCACTCGTCTTTAAAAAAGAACTTGGTCGCAACTGAGAACGTTGCTTCCAAGGCAGTGGACGCTCAATAAAAATCTCCTTGTGGCGGAGAAGCCTTACAAAAATAGCACGCTAGAGATTTTACAAGAATGAATAAAATAATTGATTTCTAAAGCAAAACCTCTAAGTCTATTTATAGCCTAAGAGAATAAATCTGGATTGTTGATTGTTGATCACTTTTCTCTTGGTCGTTGATCCATGGATGTAATCTGGATGGTTGATCTTGGATTAGATTAAACTGCATCCATTGGATCTGATTAAAGGATAAAGTTATCCTTTAAGAGATAACTTTATCTTTTGCTCGCAACAGATAAATAACTTTATCATCTGCTCGCAACAACTTTAATCACATCTCTTTCTTATCTCAGTCGGTAAGGTTGATGATTTATGTCAGCGAGGTTGCTGGTTCGAATCTTTGTAGCAACAAATAAAATTCTTTTTGTTTCACGTGTCTTGTTTGACTTGGTCAAACTGACCAGTCTTTTGGTTCATCTTCTGGGTGATTTCCGGCCAACCGGAGTTAGGCTCACCCGAACCCGACTCCGGCCTTTCGCCCCTCGAGCGTGCTTCCTCCCGGTTTCCCGTCCCTCGGGCGTCGCGTACGTCCTTCTCGATCCACCGGTGTACTCTTCCGCAGCTTCCGCGTCCCTCGGATTGTACCAAGCCCGTCGGCTCACTTCCCCGCACAATCCTTCTCGTCTGCTACGTCTTACGCTCGACTTCCTCCGTACCTAAGCTCCTGCACACTTAGCAGAGGGATTAAACATACCAGGACCTAACTTAAATCGGTTGATCACATCAAAATCAACCAGGGGTACTTACAATCTCCCCCTTTTTGATGTGCATCAATCCGAGTTAAGTTAGGGTAAACAAATAAAAAAACATGCATAATAATGTAAACAGTTTAAGTTAAAACTTAAATTTTGAGTATATTAAAATTCTACCCCTTAACTTAATATTATTCCTCCCCCTTTGATCACATCAAAAAATTAGGAAATATAAGTAGGGAAGAAGAAAAATTTTTGAGTGCGATAAAAAATATTCTAAGTGAAAAAAAATCGCGTTGCCATAGATTTTTCAGATTTTAAAATGACATATTTTTTTCAAAGTTAATTCTATTTTTCTAAAAAAAATGACTTAAATAAAATCAAAATTTTTATTGATAAAATCCACAGCTGATGAGGAGTTCTAAAAAAAATCGAATCCTGTCAAAATATTTTCTATCGAATTTTGAAAAAAAATCATATTTCGATAAACAATTCATAAAAAGTCGAAAAAAAATCTGAATATTTTTGTCAAAGTCGAAGGTGAAGATATGAGTTTAGACAAAAATTTTCAGCTTTAAATTTGTTTATTAAGTCTGAAAATAACAGATACGTGTTTTTGAAGAATAATTTTTTTAAAAAAAATACTTCGAAATTTTTTTAAAAAAATTATAATGAGTATTTCCAAATCATGAAAAATTAGATCAATAAAAATAAATTATGTATCTATTTTTTTTAAAAAAAATTTTAATTTCAAATTTTGACCGAAAATATTTGAAAAATATTAACATAACTTTTGTAAAAGAATTCTGCACATAAAAAAAACTTATTAGTTTAAAATAAATTTTGGAACCCAAAATAAATTCCTATCGACAGGATTAATTAAAAACTTAGGCGGAATATAGCTTTTGGGTACTTTTTTAAATTGACCCTTATGATTTTTAAAATACCAATTTAAATTGTCAGGAAAGCTATTTTTCTTTTGGCGTAAATATGCAATATCAAGTTCTAATTTTTGCACTAAATTTTTCAAATTATCATTTTCATTTTTCAAAATATCAGAAGAGGATGTAAGTGTTAATTCATTTTTCAATTTTAAATTTTCTTTTTCTAATCTACAATTAGATTTGAGCAAGGCTTTAACTCCTGCATATAATTGATCATGAGGAAGAAAACAAACCTCACTTACCGGGTCGCTTTCGAAAAGCGAGGTTCCTCTTTCATCATCGGTTTCTTCTGACGTCTCTCCCCCTTCATCAGTGCTCCCTTCTTGATGGTTTGCCATCAGTGCAAGTCCCGCGTATTCTTGACCTTCCGACTCCTCTGACGAGGACTCATCGTCGAGTTGGATCTTCCTTGTGTTCAGTGCGGCGATGTCTGATTTCTTATTCTTCTCTTCATGCAATTCTAGGAATTTCTCCCAGAGCTCTTTTGCCGAGTTGTAATTCTTGATGCGGTTAATTTCTTGCGCGGGAAGAACGGCTAGTAGATGAAATTCAGCTTTGCTGTTTGCTTCAAAGTCTGATTTCTCCTTCTTGGTCCACGACTTTATTTCTTTATCCTTGCCGTTGTTGTCTTTAGGAACTAAAAATCCATTTTTCATAATTATTAGCAATTCAATATCAGTTTTAAAAAATACCTGCATTCGGCGCTTCCACATCGCGAACTCCGCCTCAAATTTCGGCGGGTAGATTACGGCTCCAACCATTTTTCTTGAAATTGCTGCAGTCGGTGATTAGTCCTTCTGCGGCGACCTTGGCTCTGATACCACTTGTTGGATCGAGTTGGACCGGCTAGAGGGGGTGAATAGACGGGGAAAAAAATTATGAAAGTGGAGGCACTCGTCTTTAAAAAAGAACTTGGTCGCAACTGAGAACGTTGCTTCCAAGGCAGTGGACGCTCAATAAAAATCTCCTTGTGGCGGAGAAACCTTACAAAAATAGCACGCTTGAGATTTTACAAGAATGAATAAAAATGATTGATTTCTAAAGCAAAACCTCTAAGTCTATTTATAGCCTAAGAGAATAAATCTGGATTGTTGATTGTTGATCACTTTTCTCTTGGCCGTTGATCCATGGATGTAATCTGGATGGTTGATCTTGGATTAGATTAAACTGCATCCATTGGATCTGATTAAAGGATAAAGTTATCCTTTAAGAGATAACTTTATCTTTTGCTCGCAACAGATAAATAACTTTATCATCTGCTCGCAACAATTTTAATCACATCTCTTTCTTATCTCAGTTGGTAAGGTTGATGATTTATGTCAGCGAGGTTGTTGGTTCGAATCTTTGTAGCAACAAATAAAATTCTTTTTGTTTCACGTGTCTTGTTTGACTTGGTCAAACTGACCAGTCTTTTGGTTCATCTTCTGGGTGATTTCCGGCCAACCGGAGTTAGGCTCACCCGAACCCGACTCCGGCCTTTCGCCCCTCGAGCGTGCTTCCTCCCGGTTTCCCGTCCCTCGGGCGTCGCGTACGTCCTTCTCGATCCACCGGTGTACTCTTCCGCAGCTTCCGCATCCCTCGAATTGTACCAAGCCCGTCGGCTCACTTCCCCGCACAATCCTTCTCGTCTGCTACGTCTTACGCTCAACTTCCTCCGTACCTAAGCTCCTGCACACTTAGCAGAGGGATTAAACATACCAGGACCTAACTTAAATCGGTTGATCACATCAAAATCAACCAGGGGTACTTACACCGGGCGCCCAAGGTCAAAGCCAAAGAGGAGTCGAAGCAAAATCAGCCACGAAGCCAGCGGACCAAGTCAAGCTGGACGCCCGGGAGGTCCCGGGCGCCCCAGTCAACTCTGAGGCCGATTCTGAAGGGATAAGCGCTAACCGAGCTGCGGATGAGGTTTCTCCGATCTGAAGGCACGTGTCAGGCGCCCCCGGTGAATCAGGCGCCCCCAGGAGCACTATAAAAGGGGCTCGACCCCTAGGCTTCAAGAACACAATTTTCCAACGCCTCTAAGCTTTTCGATCAAGCGCTCTGCTCTGGCAAACTCCGATCTCGACATTCCAGCACCGATGACGACCCTCTGCTCCGAAGTGCGATCCACACTGGGCATCGGTAATGAAAAGTGTATTCGTTTATTTACTACACTACTATTGTATCAAATTCTGTAAATCTTTGCGCTATTATAGAATTGCCCGCAGTAAACGGTCAAGGATCAAGGACCATGGGCCTTGGAGTAGGAGCTGACCGCGACTCCGAACCAAGTAAAAAATACTTGTGTTCCTCATGTTTGTTTTTAATTCCGCTGCATATTTTCTCTTAAGTCTTATCTGAAAAAGTTTTCACGATATTCACCCCACCTCTATCGTGTTTCTCGATCCAACAAGTGGTATCAGAGCGGGATAGCTCAAATTTGGTGCAACCACCAATTTGGAAATTTTTCGAATTTTTACGAAGTTTTTAATTTCTTTTTCGATCGAAGTTTTTATCGTTAATCGAGGTTGGTGCAACACCACTCGATAAATTCTTTTAAATATCTTATTCCCGCATTGCTAATCCAAGACCAAGTCTTGGGACAGTTTTTTTCGTTGTTATTATTTCAGAATCTCTAAATGGCCATGCAAGAGGGTTTTAGTACAGCCAGACCACCACTCTTCAGTGGGGAGGACTTCTCCTACTGGAAGAGTCGGATGGAAGTCCACCTGAAAACTCAGGTGGACATATGGATAATAATCCAATCTGGTTTGGAAATCCCAAAAAATGCTGAAGGAGTGCCACAACCTTACACCGAATGGGACACCTCGCTAAAAAGAAAGATCGAGGCTGATGCTAAAGCTACCCAAACACTCCAATGTGGTCTAACCAAAGAAGAGCTGAACCGGGTGGGACCATTCAACAGCGCAAAGGAACTATGGGGTAAGTTAATTGAATTGCACGAAGGAACCTCCGACACCCGAATCAGCAAGAGGGACCTACTACTGAACAAGCTGTACACGATTAAAATGAACGACAGCGAGTCAGCAGCCCAGCTCCACGCCAGAATCCAGGAGTTGATGAACGGTCTACATACAATCGGTCACAAGGTAGAAAACCGTGACCTGATCAGGTATACCCTTAACGCTTTCCCGAGAAATACTTTGTGGGCATCTATGGTAGATGCGTACAAAGTTTCAAGTGATCTTTCCAAAATAAAATTAGATGAGTTATTTTCTAAACTTGAATTACATGAGCAGACTAACTGCACCTTGGCCGAGAAAGGCATTACTTTTGTTGCAGGCAAAACAGGAAAGATGATCAAGAAGAAGCCTTAACTTGCACCCGAGTCTGACTCAGACTCAGACTCAGAAGATAGCGAAAGTGATCGACCCAAGCTTGTTCAACTAGCCCGGGACTACTACAAAGAATTGAAGAATCAGTCCAACAGAAGAAAAGCCAGCCGAAAGGAGGAGGATCCGGCTGAACCATCCAAGAACAAATCAAGTGTGACATGCTTCAAATGCAATAAGAAAGGACACTTCAAATCGGAGTGCTCTAATTTGAAAGAAGCCAAGAAGACAAGAAGGAAGAAGGCCCTTCAAGCAACGTGGGACCAGTCTTCATCCGAAGAAGAAGAAGAAGCCCCACAATCAAACCTGCTCGCCATGACTGCATCCGAAGACATTGATACTGGATCAGAATCGGAGTCGGACGATGGAAAGCTCACTATATCAGAAGACGGAAAAATCACTGTAAGTGGTTACTCTAAAGCAGAATTAGCTGAATTAATTGCATACTTATCTAGTAACTTGGCGAAAGCCAAAATTCGAGTCAAGTCTCTCCGACAGGAAGTAAAACTCCTGAAAGAGGGAGCTGACTCTAGATCCTTAACTGAGAAGGTTCAAGAAGGAACCTCTACTCAAGTTGAAAAACTTGATAAAGAGAACTCTTCCTTGAAAACTCAAGTCAATGACCTAAGAGCAACTTTGGAACGATTCACTTCGGGTTCCAAGGGTCTTGACATGATCCTTGGAAAACAGAAGTCTGTTCTAAATCGATCCGGGTTAGGGTATCGAACCAAGTCTAGACAAAGGTCATATTATGCTGTACTTAATCAGTCTAGACCCAAAGTTCAGGCATGGGTACCCAAACTTTGCCTGAACAACCAAGCTGGACCAAACCAACATTGGATCCCCAAGGACAAGATTCATATCTTGCCTAATTATTACCGTGACTTTAGTCCAGGGGGAGCCAACTTAAAAACCATTTTTATAGCTAAATAAGTTCTTTTTCTTAGAATAAAATTGCTTGATTGCTTGTTTATTTATTTTCTGTAATTTACCATGCTTAGACCTAGGATTGGTTAGATTAAGGACTAAACTGATTAACTGAAATTTGAATAACATAGTATTGGGTGGAGGTGAGATGATAGTACGTTAGGGAAGCCATTTTGGCGGAACTAGCCGAAGCTATCGATCCAAGACCCAAACTAGTTAGACCAAAATCTTTTAAGAAATAACTTGAAAATGGACTTTCAATTAAAGGCTTTGTCAAGGAAAGGGTTGATGATCCAATAAGGCTACGGCCAAAGAAGGCCTCGTGCCTCGCCAAGACCTGGAAGCCAATTATTGAAAACCAAATTCACTTTACTATTGTCAGATTTGAATCTAACACAGATTTCAATTAATCTTAGATTCAATAATTTCTTTTTCAAAATAAATTATTTTCAAAATTAATTTAACTTTTCAAAATTAATCATGATTTTTCAAAATAAATCTTTTACTTCTATTAAAACCTGTTACAAAAACCCATAAGGTCAACGTGATTGATAACTCTAGATTGGGTGAGATAAACTAGGTTACGAAAATCAATTTAGGCTATCCTTGATTCTAATTGGATCCAAATCAACAAACTCTTTATGTGTAGGAACATAAAGATTTGGACCAATCGATGTTGGATAGCGGGTGCTCCAGACACATGACTGGGGACAAATTGAAATTCACCAAACTCAAGTTCAAGAACCTAGGCTCGGTAGCATTTAGCAACAATGCTACACTCAAAGTCATTGGGTCATGTAACATTGAACTCAAATCTGACTTTGTCATTAAAAAGGTGCTTTTGGTTGAAGATTTTAAATTTAACTTGCTTAGTATAAGTCAATTGTGTGATACTGGCTATGTAGTTACCCTTACCAACTCTAACTGCCTGATTAGAAACTTGCAAGACTCAGAAATCATGCTTAAGGGCACTAAGTCCTGGTCGAGGACTGGGCACGAAGTCCTGGCAAGGGGCTGGGCACCTAAGACCTGCTCGGAAGGTCGGCACGAAGTCCTGGTCGAGGATTGGGCACGAAGACCTGGTCAGGTTGATCGGGCAAAAGTCCAACCGGAGGAGCTGGTTGGCAAAAGGTAAATTCTCCTTAGAGGAGTAGGTGAGGACGCGTTCCCCGTCGAGGGAACAGTAGGCGTCGGTTCGACCTAGGGTTCCATTTGGGAGACCCGAAGTCAGAATCAAGACAGCTACGGCTGTAAAAATAAACTAATATTCTTGCCTTGTTTGTTGTGGAACTAACCTTGGATGCAAGGACCGAAAGAGTGTGTTTCTGCAGCTCAAAACGCCCCAAAGGAGAGGGGCATGCAGCTGGGCTAGGCGCCCGGGAGGTCCCGGGCGCCCAAGGTCAAAGCCAAACAAGCAGTTAAGCAAGAATCGCTTCGAAACAACACTGAGCTAGGCGCCCGGGAGGTCCCGGGCACCCAAGGTCAAAGCCAAAGAGGAGTCGAAGCAAAATCAGCCACGAAGCCAGCGGACCAAGTCAAGTTGGGCGCCCGGGAGGTCCCGGGCGCCCTAGTCAGCTCCGAGGCCGATTCTGAAGGGATAAGCGCTGACCGAGCTGCGGATGAGGTTTCTCCGATCTGAAGGCACGTGTCAGGCGCCCCCGGCGAATCAGGCGCCCTCAGGAGCACTATAAAAGGGGCTCGACCCCTAGGCTTCAAGAACACAATTTTCCAATGCCTCTAAGCTTTTCATTCAAGCGCTCTGCTCCGGCAAACTCTGATCTCGACATTCCAGCGCCGACGACGACCCTCTGCTTCGAAGTGCGATCCACACCGGGCGTCGGTAACGAAAAGTGTATTCGTTTATTTACTGCACTACTATTGTATCAAATTATGTAAATCTTTGCACTATTATAGAATTGCCCGCAGTAAACGGTCAAGGACTGTGGGCCTTAGAGTATGAGCCAACCGCGACTCCGAACTAAGTAAAAAATACTTGTGTTCCTCGTGTTTGTTTTTAATTCCGCTGCGTATTTTCTCTTAAGTCTTATCCGAAAAAGTTTTCACGATATTCACCCCCCCCTATCGTGTTTCTCGATCCAACAGTTTCTTTCTGTCTGTCTTTATTTTTCCGCTGCTAACTTGAGTGCAGATAAAATCAAAAGAAGCCAACTTTTAAGTGGGTGGTTATTCACACCCCCCTCTCTAGCCATCCCAGACCCAACAAGTGGTATCGGAGCCTGGGGCTCTTTCAAACGGATTAACACCCGAAGAGCAAGAGGATGGCCTTGAGAGAAGGATTCAGCACCAATCGTCCACCGTTCTTTGATGGAGCAGACTTCCAGTACTGGAGAAGTCGAATGGAGTATTACCTCAAGACTGATATTGGTATGTGGTTTTCAGTCAAGGAGGGATTCACTCCTCCAAAGGATGCCGAGGGCAAGGAGCTTGATTCATCACGATGGTCAGTCGAACAGACAAGGAAAGGAGAGGCTGATGCTAAAGCTGTGGTTACTCTGCAATGTGGAATGACCAAGGAGCAACTTATCAAGGTTGGTCCTTTCTCAAGTGCCAAAGATCTATGGAACAAGCTCATTGAGCTTCATGAAGGCACTCGAGATTCCCTGATAGCAAAGAGGGATCTCTTCCTTAATCAACTCCAAAACCTCACCATGAAAGATTCTGAAACTGTAAGTAAGCTTCATGGTCGATTCAAAGAGATACTTAATGGTTTGCACTCCATCGATGAGAAGGTCGAGAATCATGACCTTGTAAGGTACGTACTCAAATCTTTTCCTAGGAATGCCTTGTGGTCATCCATGGTGGATGCCTACAAGGTATCCAAGGACTTGTCCATTGTAAAGTTAGATGATTTTTTCTGTGAAATGGAGCTACATGAGATTGCTAACAAAGGCCCAAAGGAGAAGGGTATTGCTCTTGTGGCAGGGGACAAGGCAAAGAAGAAGTAAGAAAAGAAGAAGGAGAAGGAGGTGTCTCATCTTCCTCATCTGAATCCGATGAGGATGAGAGCGAGTCTTCATCAACTGAGATGGTCAACTTTGTGAGAAGGATGATGAGAAAGAGTCGGCGCTACAAGGGGAAAGGTAACACTAATGAAAATAAGGTTGATAAATCTAACATCACGTGTTATGAATGTAGCAAGAAGGAGCACTACAAAAATGAGTGTCCAAAACTAAAGAAGAAAGAGGAGAAGGCAAAGAAGAAGAAGGTCTTGAAGGCCACATGGGATGAGTCTTCATCTAGCTCATCTGAGGAGGAAAAGGAGGAGAAGAGCACTCGCCACGTAGCTCTTATGGCCTTAGAAGACATGGAGAGTGGCGAAGAGTCAAGTGATTCATCAACCACGGCTTCATCATCTTCGGATGATGAAGAGGTAATCTCTCCCGAACTCGATAAATGTTATAGAACAATAGCATGTTTAACTAATTTGCTTAAGAAGTCTAAAGACAAGGTGAAGTCCTTGAAATTAGAGGTAGAACAATTAAGAACCTCCAAGGATGATGATATTGATGATTTACATGTTGAGGTACTTGAGGATGAAAACAAGGTCTTGAAGAGTGAAGTTGGAAAACTCAAGAATCTTCTTGAGAAATTTTCAACTAGCTCTAAGACCTTAGATATGATCCTTAACGCTCAAAGAGCGGTCTACAACAAGGCCGGTATAGGCTACCGACCTAAGGAACCTAGCTTTGTCTCATTGATGTCTAGAACTCATTTTAGACCATCAAATGCTTTTAGGGTTCAAGGAATTAGAAAGAAAATGACCAAGACATGGGTGTCAAAATCTTGCATTGAAGGTGCATTAGGTCCCAAGGTTTGGGTACCTAAATCATCCATTTTTCGTGTTGTGTAGGCATTGATTGAGGGGGAGCATCTATCAACTTGGTTTGTTGATAGTGGGTGATCCAAACATATGACCGGGGATAAATCTTTATTCACTACCCTACAAAGCAAAAGTAGAGATAATGTATCATTTGGTAATAATGGTAGTCTTAAGGTTGTAGGAATAGGAGACATTCAAATATCCGAATGTCTTAGGATCAAAAATGTCCTTCTAGTCAAGGGGATGACCTTCAATCTCCTAAGTGTCAGTCAATTGTGTGATACGAGATACACAATTGAATTTCATCCAAGTCAATGTCTATTTAGACATAATGACACACATGACACGGTACTAGTAGGCACAAGAGTAGACAATATTTATCAAGTTTCCTTTAAAAGTGTTACTAATGCCTTTATTAAGTGTTTCATGTCAAAAGAAGAAGAGTCTTGGCTTTGGCATCGGAGGTTGGCTCACGTGAACATGAAGAACATCCGAAAATTGGCCAACAAGGGACTTGTTCGAGGCTTGCCGAGCATCAAATACGAAAAGAAAAAATTATGTGATGCATGTCAAATGGGTAAGCAAACAAAAGCGTTTCATAAAGGTAAAAGCATTATAAGTACCTCTACCGCTTTAGATTTACTGCATATGGATTTATTTGATTGTAGTACCATAGTTTCATTGAATAGTAGTAGATATTGCTTTGTAATTATTGATGACTATACTAGGTATACATGGACTTATTTTCTAAAACATAAGGATCAAACCTTAGATATTTTTATTTCTTTTTGTAGAAGAATTGGAAATGAAAAATCTACAACAATCAAAACCATTAGGAGTGATCATGGAGGAGAATTTCAAAACCATAGGTTTTTAGAGTTTTGTCAAGAAAAGGGATATAGAGATGAGTTCTCTACCCCTAGAACACCACAGCAAAATGGTGTTGTAGAGAGGAAGAACCGAGTCTTACAAGAGGCTGCACGAAGCATGCTTAATGAGTACTCTTTACCGAGCTACTTATGGGCTAAAGCTGTAAACACAGCTTGCTATGTGCAAAACCGAGTCCTCATCCATAGGTTTTTGGAAAAGACTCCACATGAACTTTGGTTTGGAAGACCACCTACAGTTAAACATCTCCGAATGTTTGGGTGTAAGGTGTTCATTCTAAACACCAAGGATCATCTTGGAAAGTTCACAGCAAAATCTGATGAAGGGATACTGGTCGGGTATTCCCTTGTCAGCAAAGCTTACCGAGTCTACAACAAGAAGAATAAGTTGGTTGAAGAGTCTTCTGACGTTGTGTTTAAGGAGATCCCGAGAGTGATTGATCATTCAGAAGATGTAGAGGAAGTTCAATTCGAACTTAGGAGATTAGGCTTGGACGAAAGTTCAAGTGTTGGAGATGTTGCGGATGAGTCTGATGATGGTGAGCCTAGACTACATGGAGCTCAGGCTGACCCTGAGTCTGAGCCTGTGTCTAGTGAAATCATTCAGGAATTACCTCCAACACCAAGGCAAACTAGGTTAGCCTCTAGTCATCCCCAAGACCAAATTGTTGGAGATATCCATCATGGGGTTAGGACTAGATCTTTCTTTAGGAATGAGGCTAATGAGGTTGCCTTGATCATTGAAATTGAACCTAGATTAGTTGATGAGACATTGCATGATCCCGATTGGATTATTGCTATGCAAGATGAGTTAGGTTAATTTGAGAGAAGTCAAGTTTGAGATTTAGTTCCTAGACCTAAGAAGACCACAATTATTGGAACTAAATGGGTCTTCAAGAATAAATTGAACCATAAGGGAGAAATCGTAAGAAACAAGGCATGCTTAGTAGCCAAGGGCTATAGTCAAGTTGAAGGCCTTGATTACGATGAGACCTATGCTCTCGTGGCCCGATTGGAATCCATTCGACTGATGCTTGCATTTGCAGCACACAGAGGTTTCAAACTCTATCAAATGGATGTAAAATCGGCCTTCTTAAATGATTTCATTAGAGAAGAGGTCTATGTTGAACAACCATCGGGGTTTGAAAATTCTGAATTTCCAAACCATATGTTTAAGCTGAAGAAGGCTCTTTATGGCCTAAAACAAGCACCTCGTGCTTGGTATGAGCGGTTGTCAATATTCTTAATTGAAAAAGGCTTCGTTAGAGGTCAAATAAACCCTACACTATTTCTACGTAGAGATGGTGATAATATTTTTGTAGCCCAAGCATATATCGATGACATAATTTGTGGCTCCAATAACAAGGGTTATTTAAATGAGTTCATTGGACACATGGAGAGTGAGTTTGAAATGAGTCTAGTGGGAGAATTGACTTTCTTTCTTGGACTTGAAATCAAATAAAACTCGAGACGGAATCCATGTGCATCAATCCAAATATACTCAGGAGATGCTCAAGAAATTTAACATGAGTGACTCTAAGGAGGTGACCACTCCCATGGCGACTAACACGCGATTAGATAATGATGAGAGTAGGAAGCCAGTCGATTTGACTCAATATAGAAGTATGATAGGTAGTTTGATATACCTCACAGCAAGTCACCCAGATATTCTTTTTGCTGTGGGTATGTGCGCTAGGTACCAAGTATGTGCTAAGGAATCTCATTTAATTGCTGTTAAGAGAATTTTGAGATACCTTAAGGGTACAATTGGAGTTGGTCTTTGGTACCCCCGTACAGAGTCTTTTGATTTGATAGGCTATACCAATTTCGACTATGCTGGGTGCAAGTTGGATCAGAAAAGCACAAGTGGAGGTTGCCAATTTTTAGGATCATCTTTAGTAAGTTGGTCAAGTCGGAACAACATTGTGTTGCTCTCTCCATAACCGAGGCGGAGTATATCGCCATGGGAGAGAGTGTCTCACAATTATTATGGATGATACACACTTTAGAGGACTATGGATTGTCTTACAAGGGTGTGCAAGTGTTGTGTGACAACATAAGCACAATAAATCTTACAAAAAATCCAGTCCACCATTCAAGGACCAAACACATTGAAGTGTGTCACCACTTCATTAGAGATCATGTTGTTAGAGGAGATATTATACTCTCACATGTAGAGTCAAAATCGAATCTAGTAGACATTTTTACTAAACCACTCCCCGAAAATGAATTTGGTTTCTTGAGGAGGGAGTTGGGAATGTGTCGTGCACAATAGGATGGTAAAAACCCTTCATGGTCATTTCTAATTGTTGGGCAACTTGGGGGCATCTTACACAAACTATAAGGTTTAACAAAATATTTTTGTATTGCTAAAAATCGGGTGAGATGTTAGGATCAACCAAATTACTCAAAATGTATCATGCATCCCTTGAGTAATGAGGTTGAAGAGATAAAGATCATTAATTTGACCAAGTATGGGGGAAACGAATGCATAATACATGTGTATTTGGTTCCAAGAACATACTTGGACATTCCAATCAAGTAAAACTGATTGGAGCATTGCTTGATACAAACTTCAAACTTGAGTTAGGGTTTTTGATCAATCTCAAGAGTTTTTGGAAGAATTCAATTGGTTGGAACATTGCTTGATACAAACTTGGTAAGGGTTGTTGAATTCATAAGGAAACAACTTTCACTGAATATTCAGGGGGTGTTTGAAACAATTTAGGGTTTAGGGGTGTTTGAAACGAGAGTTTCTGAAACGTATCAGAGTTTCAGAAACTCATCTGAAATCTGATCAATCCATAGACCGATCAGGAATCGTCTCAGAATATGGGTCATTCTCAGAAAAATCTTCTGTATCGAACCTGATCGGTCCACCGACCGATCAGGACTCTCCCTAATCGGTCACCTTGACCGATCAGGCTGTTTCTGATCAGTCGCCTTGACCGATTAAGCTGTGTCTGATCGGTCAGGCAAACCGATCTAGATCATCTGTATCAAAATATCAAAATCCTGATGAATCAAACCTGATCGGTCCACCGACCGATCAGGCTGTTCCTAATCAGGTCAAACAGACCGATCAGGGCTCCTCCTGATCGGTCTGGTGACCGATCAGGAGCCTTCTGATCGGTCACCGTGACCGATCAGACTACTTCTGATCGATCAGGGTGCTCCCTGATCGGTCCGAAAATTACTCTGAACGATCAACCGTCTGATCCCATTCATTAAATCTGGTTGGTGATCGATCCACCAACTCTATTAACTCTCCTTTCTCCCTACATTCTTCAACCCTAGCCGCCGGACACCATCTTCTCTACGAGTTCTCTCTTGCGCGAGCTCTCTTCTTTGCGAGTTCTCTCTTGCGCAAGCTCTCTGTGGTTTTCTTCTCAACCAACCGACGACCATGGCACCCAAGTAAGACCTATTCTCATTCTTTACTAATTGTTTTATCATACTTGTGTGATTTTCGAACTAATCACTATGTTTAATGATGGTGTCGTGCCCTTACCGCTAATCCAACCTCAAATCCTATTCATTTTGGTATTTTGGTGTGATTGTGCCGTGACCTTCACTAACCCAATCTTCTGTGTGTCGTGATCTTCACTGATCCAACCTTTTGTGTGTCGTGACCTAATCTCAATCTTAGAAAATCTTCCAAAGGTAAGGCTACTGGTGAGGGAACCTCCAAGTCCAAGTCCCCTTCCTCATCTAAACCTTCCCAATCCTCCCGACCTCAACCTTCCTCAAATCCGAGATTTCCAAGTGAATACTTTGAACAAGCCTTTCGAAATTCTACCTTTAAACTCCTCCCCTGTCGATCTGTGGATAGATCATTTGTATATGACTACTGTCCATCACTAAGACAGATTATTGAATATTATGATCTTGAATCGATCCTTTTCCTTGAGCGGACTATCAACATTGATTTAGTTTCCGAATTCTATAATAACCTTTATCACGGTGATGGTAGTTTGGGGTATACCACCCGAGTGGCAAAGACAAATTTAGACTTCACTTACTCCATTTTCTCGGAGTATCTAGCCTGTTGTATATCGACAAATGACTATTCCATTTTCCCCTGTATTCCAGATCCTTTATCGGTTCCGTTCTTGGGAGTCACCTCTGATTCCATCTATGAGTATTTTTTCGGGCACCCTAGGCCGAATGGCCTCGATAAGCTTGCCGGTGAGTTCCCCACTTTTGTTGCCCTTCGACTCTCCCCTGTTGATTATGTCCTCTTCAAGATTATCACCAACTGTCTTTTACCAATCACCTCAAAACCCCTAGCGGAGATCCGTCCTTATCACTGCCTGATGCTGTATGGGATGCATCGACACCTAGACTTTGACATCATGTCAAGCATTTACCAGTCCATTATCTACTATAGTGATCCCGGGCGTCGTACAGTATATATGTCTTTTGGTCATATCATTACTGACTGGCTCCAGTCAGTCGGTATTGATGTGTTCAAAGGTAGGACTGTGCCGATGGTTCGGCAGGATTGCCGACTTGGAAGACGCACATTTTCCAAGTCTAGCATCATTGCTGATGTCCGGGGATTAGGTGGAAGGATGGGAGGGGTCTTGGGGAGCTTCCACAGGCACCACATGTTCAGGTAGCCGCAGATCCAGCTAGATATCATGGTGCGCCCGCTGCAGCGGAGGACGACGAGGAGACAGAGCCGGATCTTAGATGGTAGATTGCCGAACTCGAGCAGACAATAGACCACAGATTTCATATGTGGGAGCTCGAGCAGCAGGCGGTCCGGTCTGAGGTTTCTATGATGCATGCCGATCAGCGGGAGATGTTTGTAGAGTTGCGTGCATGGATGGCAGGTCATCTGCCACCGCAGACATTTCCTGGCTTTCAGCCATCAAGCAGCACTGCTCCGGGGAGCTTTCTGCCGTCTGATGACACTGCATTTGATCCGATGCAATCTGATGTCCCCCATGATCCTGCTGATCAGGATTGATATCTTTTGCTGTATTTTGACTTGTGACTGTTGTTTCATGACTATGTGTGACTGATGACATTCTGATGGATTTATTTGTTTTGGTGTTTATTTCAGTCATTAGTTGTAGTCTATGTTTACTCCATTGGCATATGATGCATATGAGTGTTTTGCCTTGCTATATTTATTTCATATGCCTTTCACTTATTACTTTATTTTGGTTAAGGGGGAGATTTTTAAACTTAATAACCAGTCTACACCCTTTTCGATGTTTGACAAATGGGGAGAGAATGGTTAGTTAAGTTTAGGGTTTATTACTATTGTAGGGGGAGGACTTTGATTCCCTTGCGATAGTAAAATTTGACTTCTAATACCTAAACTTAAATCGGGTTGTCAAACAACAAAAAGGGGGAGATTGTTGATGCAGTCTAACCTGATTGTTGTTTTGGTGTTGACACCGATTTAAGTTTAGTTGAGTAAGATAAGTTCGGATTAAGTCCTGGTCGAGGACTAGGCACGAATTTCGATGAGTGAAACCGGGTCCTAGCAAGGGAAGCTAGGTGAAGGAAATCCTGGTGAGTGAAGCCGAGTCCTAGCGAGGGAAGCTAGGTGAAGGAAATCCTGGTGAGTGAAGCCGAGTCCTAGCGAGGGAAGCTAGGTGAAGGAAATCCTAGTGAGTGAAGCTAGGTTGGACTAAGTCCCGGTGAGTGAAGTTGGGCATGAAGTCTTGGTCCGGGGGACTGAGCATTAAGTGTACTGGTCAGAGAGGGCTCGGTAGCTCGTTCTCTAGACCAGGTTAGGTCGGAGAGGGCTCGGTAGCTTGTTCTCCGGACCAGACTGAGTCAGAGAAGGCAAGGGAGCCTGTTCTCTGGACTCAGGGTCGAAATGGTCGGAGCTGAATTGGTCAGAAGTTCGATCAGGGAGTTGGCACGAACTCCCTCGGTTGTAGATCGGTCTGAAGTCCGATCAGGGAGTTGACACGAACTCCCTTGATAGTAGATCGGTCTGGTGACCGATCCAGGGTGTATGATCAGTCTGGTGATCGATCAGAAACAGATCAGAAACATTCTGGGTGGTGGCTGATCGGTCTGGTGTGTTGGATCGATAGAATACGATAGAGGGGGGTGAATATCGTAAAACCATTTTCGGATTCGAGGTTAAGAGAATACGCAGTGGAATTAAAAACATGGCACAAGAACTCAAGCGATTTTACTTGGTTCGGAGTCACGGTCAGCTCCTACTCCAAGGCCTACGGTCATTGACCGTTTACTGCGGGCAATTCTATATGTGCGCAAATGTTTACAGAAAATTATTACAGTTGTAGTACAGTAAACTAAAAATGAAACTCTTTGTTAGCGACGCCCGGTGTGGATCGTACTTCGGAGTAGAGGGTCGTCGTCAGCGCTTGAATCTCAAGATGGGAGGTTTTCGGAGCAGAGCGCTTGAGTCGAAGAGCGTATTGGCGTTGGAAGAATGTGTCTGGAAGCCTTGGGGGTCGAGCCCCTTATATAGTGCACCTGGGGGCGCCCGGGACGCTGGAGGCGCCCTCCACGTGTCACTTGATCCGCAAACCTCTCGGTCAGCCTTTATCCCTCCAGGATCGGGCTCGAGGTTTGACTGGGGCGCCCGGGAAGCAGGGGTCGCCCGGATTGACTTGGTCTGCTGGCTTCTCACTGACTTTAACTCTATCTGCTTCGTTGGCTTGGATCCAGGGCGCCCGAGGCATCCGGGGCGCCCGGGAGCAGGGGGCGCCCGGGAGCTTGGGGGCGCCTACCCCAGTGAGCTTCCGAAGCGTTACTTGCTCAGCTTGTCTTGCTTTCACCTTGGGGGCGCCCGGGACCTCCGGGGCGCCCTGCCCAGCTGCTGCCCCTCTCCTTTGGGGCGTTCTGAGCTGCAGAAACTCGTTCCTTCGGTCCTGCATCTAGGGTTAGTACCAAGAAAAACAAAGCAAGAATATTAGTGAATTTTACAGCCATAGCTGTCTTGGTTCTGACTTTGGGTCTCCAAAATGGAGCCCTAGGTCGAACCGACGCCTACTGTTCCCTCGACGGGGAACGCGTCATCACCTACTCCTCTCAGAAGAATTTATCTTTTGCCAACCGACTCCTCCGGTTGGACTTTTGCCCAGCAGTCCTTCGCCAGGTGCCTAGCAGTCCTTCGCCAGGTCTTCAGTACCAAGCAGTCCTTCGCCTAGTGCCTAGCAATCCTTCGCCAGGTCTTCGGTACCAAGCAGTCCTTCGTCAGGTCTTCAGTACCAAGCAATCCTTCGCCTGGTGCCTAGCAATCCTTCGCCAGGTCTTCAGTACCAAGCAGTCCTTCGCCTGGTGCCTAGCAATCCTTCGCCAGGTCTTCGGTACCAAGCAGTTCTTCGCCTGGTGCCTAGCAGTCCTTCGCTAGGTCTTCGACTCCTAGCAGCCCTTCGCTAGGTGCCCAGCAGTCCTTTGCCAGGTCTTAGGGTTTCGATGCCTAGCAATCCTTCGCTAGGTGCCTAGCAGTCCTTCGCTAAGACTTCAATCTGCACACTCAAGTAACATGTTAGATAAACATAACATCTTAACTTTTGAACCCTTTGCCATTATCAAAACCAAGGTTCGACTTAGGTGCTGTCTGTACCAACATGGTGAACGATCAGAAAACCAAACCGATCAGAAACAGATCAGAAACATTCTGTGACATTCTGTGTGAAGACCCTGTTCGGTCAGTGTAACCGATCAGGACATGCCTGGACTGATCAGGCAGGAGCCTGATCGGTTAGGCCCTGGCCTGATCGGTCAGCTTGACCGATCAACACTGCCCTGATCGGTTTGGTGACCGATCAGCACTGCCCTGATCGGTCTGGTGACCGATCAGGGCAGTTTGGCTTGAAATCCTTTAGGCTAAGGGGGTAGGCTAAGGGATTGGTCACCCTGGTCTCTGATCGGTCAGTGAGACCGATTAGTGCCTTACTGGAATTCACACGGTAGGTTTGAGGATCGGTCTGGTGACCGATCCACTGTCTCTGATCGGTTAGTGAGACCAATCAGAAATTCACTAATCGATTAGAGTCGAGTCTGATCGGTCAGGAGGGTGTCTGATCGGTCAGGGTGATCAATCAGCGTCGCAGAACTTTAATTCAAATTACTGTTAGACCTCTGATTGCTTCTAATTTGTTTCTGATTTCCTTCTGATACGTTTTGATTTGCTTCGCTAATAAGTCTGATTGAGTGTGCAGATGATACAGAGACAATACAAGCCAAGAAGGAGGGTCAATGGTGACTTTCGCTGCGGCAGGTTTGTTTGGTATCTCTTTGCAGGTTTCAACGACTTCTGGCGGCTGATGACTGGCCTGAAGCTGCATCTGAGGAGGTGACTTCAGTGAGCTCAGAAGGGGTCAGTTGGTCAGTGGGTGATGAAGCCATGGGTTAGTGGGTGGCGAAGCCTGGTGATGAGCAGAAGGAAAGCTTAAGAGGAAGCTGGCGAAGCAGAGGAGAGGAGCAACGAACAGAAAATGAAGCAAGGGCTTTGCTGTGGGTTTTGGCTGTGTTGTTGTCGTGCTCTCTCTGTAGTGTTTCTTCTTCCTTGAAGCTTTCTGCTACATCTGTTGTGCTACCTTCTCGTGGTCTCCTGTACTCAACCTGATTCATTTCTGAGATTTGTGGAGAGGTTACTCCACCGAGAAGGAGATTTTCTTAGCCGGAGTTCAGGGCTTGATCTGCCGACGATCAAGGGATCGCCCACCTCACGGGCACGCTAAGGAATAGGGGCAAGTTATCCCCGAACCTTGTAAATCTCCTGTGTTCATTTCTGTTCTGTTGTTTCTTTCTGTCTGTCTTTGTTTTTCCGCTGCTAACTTGAGTGCAGATAGAATCAAAAGAAGCCAACTTTTAAGTGGGTGGTTATTTCACACACCCCTCCCCCTCTCTAGCCATCCCAGACCCAACACTTAGCGCTCAATCATGAAAAGAAATATGCTGGGGAAGCATATAATCATGACAAGGAGGGTAAGTCCAAGAATGGCAAGAGGGTGCCATCAAAAGGTACACAGGGTGACTTGACCAAGGACAAGGTGTCCAAGGTTAAGAAGGTCCATTTGTAGGCTAAGGATCACCGGTGGCACACCGATGTGGCCTAGTGTGGATTGAGTCACCTAGGGAGGTGGCTAAGGCTCAGAGCTTAAGGGGGAGCTCTAGGAGCCTTTGGGGTCCATAGTAAACGGATCTCAAAAGTTTCTCTCCTAAGAAATTAGGTGAATTGTGCCAAAAAGAGTTGAAAGACTTAGGTAAGTCTTAATCCTAGGTTTTGGCACATAAAAAGGGGAATTAAGGAGAAAAAGATAAAAATGAGGTTATAATTGACAAAATTAGGGTTTAATGGGAAAATATCATGTAATTCATTGATAGAAATGAATTGTGATCAAGCATTGGAAGATACATTAAGAATAAGTCGAAATTAGAACTTTTGGGTTGAGTTTAAGTGATACATTTTAAAGAAAGTTGAGTTTCGTGCCAATCTTGGGATCCGGAGTACATTTGTTTGGAAACGTATTTTTCCCAAGTAGATATTAGCCCCACAAATCTCCCCACGAAATTTCAGAATTTTTGGAGATTTGTGGAATTATTTAGGCATTACTGAAATTGGGCTGAAAAACCTGTAATTCAGGTATCAGTCGACTGCCCTGGGGGCAGTCGACTGGTATCAAGCCTAGAAACATTCTGTGAGTTTTGGGAGTCGACTGCCACAGGGGCAGTCGACTGGTCCGTAGGCTGAAACTAAAACAGAATATTGGACAATCAGAAATTGCAAGTTTGGATTATAGGATATAGATGTGGATTAAAAGTCTTGATTATGATCTCATATTCCTTGAATGAAGTGTTATTTCATGAGTTAATAAGACTTTATTGATATCTTGAAAATCAAGGAAGATTGATAAGTTTCCCTAGGTATCTAGAATTTAAAGGTTAAAAGGGAAAATTGAGGACAATTCCATGTGTTAGATTATAATGATAAGCCTTAGCAAACACATGGAATTATAGATGGATTTAAAGATTGATACAAAATGCCAATCTTTTGTGAAAATTGGAAGTTGTGCCAAAAGTCGAGCACATTTGTGGTTTTCATGGAATCATACTTTTCTAGGATAGGTTATATCCTAGCAAATGTGCTTGCAAACCTTCAAAGTGTTTAAGGTTGTGTTGCGTTCTTGTTGGCACTAGGGATAAGGTTGCTTGGAGGGCAATTCTTTAATGGTGGCCAAGGGAGAAGAACTTGATTGGGTAGAATCTAACTTGGTGTTAGGGTGTTAAGTTGGGTAGAACTTCACCTAAGTAAAATGAAAATTGGGAGAAGGCATAGGTTAAGGGGGAGGTTGCCTCCTTGTTTGCCTTGATTTTCATAGAAAAATTTTTGGGTTTTGTGTCAAACTTGGGAATGGTGATAGATACATTGTGGAATGTATTTTTCCCAAGTAGGTATGGGTACCACAAAGTTCTCCACGAAATTTGAGAATTTTTAGAGAATTATGGAATTCCTGACGCATTTATGAATTTGGCCAGAAAAGTCTGATACTCATAGTATCAGTCGACTGCCCTGGGGGCAGTCGACTGCCCAGGGCTGATTTGTGTATCAGCAGCTGATTTTGAGTCCAAATGATAGGAAACAAGTGTATGGGGGTTTAGTACACTGTGTTTAGGATCATTAGGGATTAAAAAAAACTAATTATTGGGGTATTATTGGGGTCTTTTTGATGTATGGCAAAGGGGGAGAAGTTTGGATTTAAGTTAGGAAACCAAACTTACCTTTGCAAGAAACCCTAGGTTTAGGGGGAGCTGAGATTAAGGGGGAGCATGGTTGCTCTATTTTTGGCGTAAGGGGAACCTTGGAGAGGTTCTTAAAAAGCCTTTGTAAGTCCAGTGTAGGGGAGCTTGGGAGAAGCTTTAAAAAACCCGTTTTAGCGAAATTCCTAACTTGGAGAGTTAGGTGTGGAAAAGTCTTAGCTTGGAGGGCTAGGTGTGAAAAATCCTAACTTGGAGGGTTAGGTGTGGGATGCCCTAAGATAGGATCCATTTTGCATTGCATATGCATTTATTTAGCATGATTTTGCTATTGTCTACTATCTTGTTTTCCCTAACTTAAACGTATTGCCAAACATCAAAAAGGGGGAGATTATTGAGGCAATCTGTGATCCAGAGTGACCAAGTGTTTTGATGTTTGTGCAAAGGGTTTAAGTTAGGTTTACCCTTGTGATCTCATATGTGTATGTTGAGTGTGCATGTTGTACAGGTTACACATATGGACTTGACTGGACGGCCTCGGTACGGTGAAGGGTGGCATGGAGACAAGCTGGGACCTTGTGAACAGGGACGATGAGCTGATGGGCGCAGACTTTGAGGCATGTGTGAAGGATGACATGGAGGCAAGCTGGAGGCTTGCGTGCATCCGAGGGACGAGAGCCGAAGATGAAAAGGGTGCGAAGGCAACAGTCGAGGCTGCGGAGGAGGAGTCAGTCGAGTCGTGAGGGTACGAGTGCTGTGTGATTGTACTCGGGAAATCCTAGGGTTCGAGTGCGGAGTGGAATGTACTCGGGGAGTGTAACGCTAGGATCAACAGGGTACCAGTCGACTGCCCTGGGGGCAGTCGACTGGTAAGTGGCTGGTGAGCTGGCAAATTCGAACGTTGGGGGTGTCAACGGTCGAATTTGGTTGGCACCAGTCGACTGCCCCCAGGGCAGTCGACTGGTAGCGAGAAATCAGCCCCGAGTCATATTTAAAGAGGACTTCGTGGTGGCTGAGTTTCTTGACGAAACAAGCTTGGTTAAGGCTTGTTAGTAGTCTTTTGAGTCCAGATCGTGTCAAAGTGCTGTGGCGAGGTTTCTCCACCTACAAGGAGCGACGAGGGCTAGCTAGAGGTTATCCGGGGATTGATCCACCGACGGATTCTTGGATTAGTCACCCGTCCGGGGTGGATACCAAGTAAATCGGTTTGTTAGCAGTGCTTTCTTTGTTGTTTGTGTTTATTATTATTGTTTCCGCTTGCGCATACTAACAACATAGGAAGAACAAGCCAAAGAATCGCTATTCACCCCCTCCCCTCTAGCACGCCTAGACGATCCTACATAAACTTCTTCCAATCTTTAGGTAAATATAATCCCAAACCTCAAGTCTGGTTTGGTTTAATCCCTTGGTCAAATTGACCAACCTTGGGTTCTATTCACTTTGCCAAACATCATATCATGTTTGGCTAACCCTTTGTCAACCTGATAAAACCTGGGTTTACCCTACCAAACATAAGGTCCTGTTTGATTTTACCCTTAATCACTTTGACCACTCTTAGTATATTGTCTAACGTATATATTGTCACTAACTTTAGTATATTGTCAAACATCGAAACACTAGAGGATGACTGTTCATCACTGATGCATTTTGCACCAACAAACTATAGGGGGCGGTTCGACCTAAAATTTCAGTTGAAATCCAAAGTCAAGATCAGACAACACTGATTGTCGTACATGCATCACTTTATATATTATATGTATTTAGACTAACCTTGTGTTGCAGTTAAAGAATATGGAGACTGGCCGCATCTGAGGAACCCGAGAGGACTCCGACACCCGAGAATATAGGCGCCCGAGAGGTCTTGGGTGCCCGGGAACATAGGCGCTCGAGATGTCTCGGGCACCCCTGTGTGAATGACTCAGCTTGGGCGAGGCTGAGTTGGCGCGCGCTAGTGAGAGTCATCACGTCAGCAACACAGGCGCCCCAGAGGCTCTCAGGCGCCCGAGAAGAATAAGGTTTGACCAGGGAGCAGATTAGGACGCGACTGGATCGTGGCGTTGGGGGCACCCCTATAGGTTCTTGGGCGCCCGTATGCCTATTTAAAAAGGGTTTTGACCACATACTCTGAATATCAATTTTTCTATTGCTTTCGTGTTAAGTGTGCTACTCTGAAGCAATCCAAAAAAACCGAAACGTTGCTTCGACAACGACACGCTACTTCCACCTCTTACTTAAAGTTGTCGATATAATTTGTTATTTTTCTATGTACTTAAATTTGCATCTTTGTGATACCTTTTGTGACTTATAGAATTGTCCAACATTAACGGTCAAGGACCGTGGGCCTTGTAGTAGGAGCCGTCACAGACTCCGAACCAAATAAAAACAAACGTGTTAGCTCTTATTCGACTTGTGTTTGTTCTTTCCGCTGCGTACACTCTTGCCTAATCTGAGAATTTTCAAAACACGATATTCATCTCCCCCCTTATCGCTCTCTACGATCCCACAAAATAAACTCTAAATCAATCTTGATATGAACCAACATAATTTTTATCTTCGTTCCTACCTGTTGGATTTAGTTTAAACCCGATCCAATTTTAATTTAGTGCCCTTACTTTGTATTCTATAATTTAATTCATCCATTTATTATTATATGTTATTTTAAAATTTCAATACTTAACATTCTAAGTAGTGCTACTAATGGAGTGCTTAGGTCGAGGGTATTTCCAAATATGTGATCAATTTCAATTTATTGGTAACAAGATGATGAAAATTCAATCAAAGTGGTGATGAGAGTTTGATATTAATTTTTAAAAAAATTGAGGGGTGGTCATACCCTTTTGTCCTCACGTGGCTGCATCACGGTGATGATGATGATGAACATACTAGTTTTTTAGCAATGTGAGATGTGATGGATTTGAACCATATATGTGTTTAATTTTGTGAAAGAAGTGATGAATGTATTATTTTTGAATCATGTACTTGTATTAAATATTGTTTGTTGTTACATGTACTTTGTTTTTAAATGCTGCTTTGTTGATGAATGAGGCTTTGTTGTTGAATGAAGCTTTCGTTATCGTAGATGAGTTTGTGAATATTCAAAATATCATGGATAGTTTATGATGTAAATAGTAATTTTGAATGTTAGATTGAAATTTGGATGTAAATCAACATTTAAATCTCACATAAGGAGTGTGTTGTCAAAATTTTAGCTAAATTTAGCGATGGAATTAAATTTCGTGTTAAGTCCATTAGTGATCAAAAATTTTATGACAATTTATTTCCGTAGCTAATTGGTCGGTCACTAAATGAATTTAGCAATTAATTAATGATGAAAATTTTCACACTAATCATTATATCTCTTATAGTAATACATTAAAACTTTCAATACAAAACTAAAATCTCATCAAAATCTTCTTCTTCCTTCCTACTTCTTTCCATTCATGTTTCATACACAGATAGTGTAATGTTACATACATACACAAATAAAAAAAATACTTTTTTTAAAGAAAATTAAGTTGCCATTTAGATGTTTAAAAAAATGAACTGACAATTATAGGCAACGGTCCTTTTAGGAGTGGTTTAGTAAGGTATATCGATATCTAAATACTATAACAGCCTTGTAAGAGTGGTTTAATACGCTATATCGACACCTAAATCGTATGTCATATACTATATTGAAAAAATTTTGTATAAAAAATTCATATGGATGTCGTATCAAAATTTTACTATACTGAAATTTTAGTATTTTATAAATTTCATATCATTTATTTTAAAATTTCGGTATCAATATGATATCCAAATATTAAATCTCATGTGGATATTAAAAAATAATATTATATTAAAACTTTTGATATATTGATAATATTAATATATTCTGATATGTGGGTGTGGTATATTAAAAATTAGCTATCTTTTCTCAGTCTTTGATAGTAAATAAATAAAAAAAATACGAAAAGTATATCCTTTGAAAATTTTAGATGCGTTCATTGGAAAAACTCCGAAGAAAAAAAAAAATAGGCCGCCTAAAGTGCAAACGTATTTATATTAATTGCAAATCGTGACACGTGTCCGCACGCCTTTCTTCCGGATGCAAACCTATTTATATTCTCCTCCTTAATTCCCAACACTCCCGTCCGCGATCGGTCCTTGTTCCCCCTTTCCCTGCTTCCTCCACCGCCTGAGGACGATCCCTAAGCCTTGAATCCTCCTGCGCCGTCCATCGAATCCTCTCCGGGCTTCTTCGATCGTAGGCAGGGGCGATCCGTCGCTGGAAATGGCGACCAACGTCTCCGCCGTGTACATCCAGGTGGTGGACGACGTCATCAGTAAGATCCGCGACGAGTTCATCAACGAAGGTGCCGGGGAGAGCGCGCTCGCAGAGATCCAGGCGGTAATTCCTTCCCCTCCCTCGCTCCGATCTTTATTTACCTTTCCTCTTTTCTGGGGCCGCCTCCCTTTTCAAGGAGTTGGTGGCTTTTACTTCGACTTACTTTGATTGTTTGCCGTCGACGTAGATCTGGGAGATGAAGATGATGCAGGCCGGCGCAATAAGCGGCAACATCGAGAGGCCGGCCGCCCAGAAGAATGTTGCCCCGACGCCGGTGCATGATCTTAACGTGCCTTACGAGGGGCCGATTGAGGAGTACGAAACCCCAACTGCGGAAATGCTTTTTCCACCTGTGAGTCCACTGCGTTTTCTTTTTGTTAATTCCGCTTGATCGTATACTTTTGGTCCAATGCGGGATTAGTGTACATTTGGGTATTGTTGCAGACTCCACTGCAGACTCCTATCCAGACACCACTCCCTGGAACTGATTCGGGGATGTATAACATTCCCACCGGCCCTTCTGATTATGCTCCGTCTCCAATTACTGATATCAGAAGTAGCATGGACTTGAAAACTGGAAGGCCTGGTCTTTACATGGTACATCAATGTGATTTATCATGTTTTATTTTTGTATGCTTCTCCGGTGATATATCTTCCTCATGTTTCGCCTAATGCCATTAGTTGTGCTCTGTCTACTAACATGAATTGTTATAACATGGGATCTGATTAAGTTGCATTGTCTTATTGGTTAAGCAACCACCTTCTCCTTGGATGAACCCAAGGCCTCTTGGAGTCGATGTTAATGTTGGTATGTTGAAAGGAGATAATGATGTCGTTGTCTGATTACATTTTACTGCAATCCTTCAAAGTGTGAGGTTGGAGTAAGTGGCTTTGTTTGCTGGTGTGTATGTTACTGCAGCTTATGTTGATGGCCGTGAAGAGACTGATAGAGGCTCATCTCAGCAAGCTATGACTCAGGTACAGAGGACTCCTTGCCTGACTTTAGTTGTATTAGGGACAGGAGCCCTAGTAATGGCATTCTTTATGATTGTGGATATTTTTCCGATGTGTAGGTTCTAATGTGTCATTTTTCTCTTATTTTTTTGTAACTGAAAGTGGTTGTATATGTTTGATATCTATCATTTACTAGCTATCATATTGAATGAAGGACTTTTTCATGAATTCCTCTGGGAAACGTAAAAGAGATGACCATCCATCCCGCTTTAACCCAGGAGGTCATTTACCACAACAAGATGGAAGTGGGGATATTTCAATAGAATTTTCTCTGCTCCAGGTAGATGCATTTTTGAGTTGTAAATCTTTTGCTTTGATGTCCGTTTAAGATATAACTGAATTTAATTAATGTAAATCATAGGGAAATTTTACTCAGTTGCTGTTGGTTTCTCAAGTTAGCCTTTTTGTTGGAATATCTCATTTGGCCTCTTGATTAAGGTTCTCTTCTCCTTAAAATTATTAACACTGTAATCTTTAAAAACTTCCTCTGTATACGTATTCTAGAAGTTTGATCATACTACAAGTGTGCAGAAATTCTCGCTCAAAAACTTGTGATTTTGGATAACTGCTAGATTGAGATTTTAAACCGGAATCAAAGGAACTGAATTAGATAGAAAGCATTGTGCCTAATAAATTTCAAGTCCAATGAAACTTTGGGTGCCAAACTGCATTTTCCTTTAAATCTTATTACATTAGGTTCTGCTGTCTCACTATAATCTGAATTATTATCATAGTCAAGGATATCTTATTAATAATTTGGTTGGTTTGTTGGAGAATAGTTTACTGGTATCTCAGTAGGAGATTAGTTTGTCCTGGCTTGGTGTTAAATTAATTAGTCACGGCACAACATTACCTTACACAAAAAAATGAGCAGCCTGATGCATGAAGCTCCTGCCAGTGTGGGGTTCCGGGGAGTGTTGGACCACATTGAGTCTGCAATCTTACCTTGCATTTTGCAAGAGTCTGTTTCCGCAACTCGAACCTGTGACCTCAAGGTCATATGGCAGCAATTTTACTATTGTACCAAGACTCCCCTTCAACAATAACTAGTCAACAAGGTAATAGTCAAATACATGATGTTTTCATTGTACTTTCCTTTCCCCATATATGGAGGACGACGTGAGAGATGGTTGCATAAGTTTCTTAAGGCTACACATTTAAAGCATCCTTCACATTGTCTTACAATCAGAAGATGGGTATGTTTTTGTTACACATTAATTGGTCTTGCATTCATAGATTTAGGTCTTGTCGGATAGACAATTTGTCTTTGTCAAACATGAATTGTTGGGATCAATTAAAAGGATAATTTTAATTGATTACACTAAGCAGTGGTTTTTCTTAATCCAACAATACGTTTAGATGTCTGAGAAGCAATGATGTGAAAATCTAGGGCTTGTTGTTTGCGACTTTACAAAGAATACAAGAGTTTAATTTGTAAGTAAAGTGATTTAGGGGCATGATTGTTATTCATTTTACTGGGCCAATTTGTGTGGACCATGGGGCAAGATTGTTCTTCTTCAAAAATGTCTAAGGCATTTTTTTTTTTGGCTGTTTGAATTTGCAGTAACCTTGGAATTTGGTTGTGCATTATTTCAAAATGCTGTGTCCTTAAAATGGCATGGTACTACAGTTGTTTGACTGAAACTTGAAAAACATTGTCACTAGGCATTCTAAAACTACAGAAATATCAAACACAATGAAGGTTCCCCTACTGTCAATTAGTGTCTTCTTGTATTTCATACTTACCAAGTAACACTTTCTATGTAACACGGTTTTAAAATCACTCAGCCCAATACCAATACTGGTCCATGCTTTCTTGTACCATGGCTGGCAAGTGTTGGTATGGAGTGATATGTTTCAACTCGGATGGTTTGATGTCATGTGTCTCAATGTTTTTTTTTTGAAGGAAAACAATAAAATAGTTAATTATATTTCTGATTGAATGAATAGAAATTAGATAATGTCTCATTGATTCTTTACTGTAGTAGGTTGTACCATGTGTTTTCCTGCTGAGTTTTGAGTTTGTAATTTCAACACATATATGCTTTTTATTGGCCATTCCAGCATATATCAATAGCATGCACTCTGATTTGTTTTCCATCTCATAGGTTGTTTAAATATTTATCTTGTTAATAGAGCCATCATTTAAAGCTCCCCTCTCCTTTATACCATTAAGCAATTCATCCACTGATCATCTAATATATATGGTTTCAACTTTTTAATTTTCACTACTCTGTTTGATTTTGTCTCAATTGTTTATTTATCTTTAAATTAATTATAGACCATTTCAATTTAATTTTATATATACATAGAAATAAAACTATAAGTTAATCATTTTTTGTTTGAGCCAAGACCCAATGGACATGGGCTTGTACTGCTTAGAAATTTTGATTGGTGCCACTTTGGACACACAATACACCCATGAATTCCTGAAGTTGAAGGGTGACGGTGCCAGTCCTTTGTTGGGCTAATATGTACTTCCTGATATGAGTGGTATGGTAATATTTAAACCATTGTTTGCTGAATCAACTTAAGCATCCATAATAATATACACTAAATTATCTGAAAGCGCCTCTTTTAACTTCATATCAAACCCAAAAATTAAGAATTGCTTCCTTTCTTATCTCAGTAAATGATCAGCTTAGCTCCTGCTGTGAGTGTTCGAGTGTCTAGAGTTGCTCTTGAGCCAATCAATATCAGAGAGAATTTCTGCCATATTGTGGGGATTTGCTTAGTTGGCCTGATGCAGTCTAGTCATAGCAATGATAAATAGGAGCAAAACAACCTGCTCTAGTTTCTTGACGACTTATGGTCCGTCCCCACCGGGTGAACTGATGGTTAGTGCGTGGGTTTTGCCACCTTGAGGTCTGAGGATCAAAACCTGACAAAAGTCATTGTGTTCACCCTTGTCACGCGCTAGCCACAGCATCCGGGCTAGTAGCTCCCATGATTTACCTCCTCTGTGTTGATCCTGGGATGGGTTGGCGGGGCCGTTGGGAGCGAGCCAATTGTCTTTTGCCACCTTGAAAACTTATGGTCCTCCGTCTTGGGCATCCGGAGTCAACGCATGACCTTTTGTAGAAATTGACAACTTATGGTCCACTTCATTTTTAAGTTATTGGTCATGTATCAAAATATTAGGTCAAGAAAACCAAAATTTTGGATAATTGGTATACATTCTCTTTATTAGGATAAAGTTTCCACGCACTTGGAAATTGGAAGTAGAGTTATATGTTTAATTTTTGACAAAGTTATATGTTTTTAAATGCTAGTGTTCATAATAAGAATTTTTGTCCATCTATGTGGATTTATTAGAAATACAAGATTTCTTTGATACTAGATTTTAAGACAAATCTTTCTCTTTGTCTGCCGTCAGGTAAACCCACTTCTGAAGCCATCACCTAGGCATGGACGAGGATCGGCAACTTCCAAGCTCATTCCAAACAGAGGACAACCAACAGTACTTCCTCAGTGTGATGGAGTACAGGATGAATATGATGATGTATTCGAAATACCATTGATAGTTATATAAACTATGTTTCCTTTTCCTTATCTGTCTATTTACATCATGATTTCTTTTTTTCTTTGTTCTTCCCGAAGTTGTTTCCGATCCAAGGTGTGACTACTGAAGACTACAATACACCTGGAGACCATGGTAATTTCTAATATCTAATGTGAATCTTCTTGACACCTGGATATTATGTTTTCCCCTTTTGCTTTGCATCCAGCTGAACTACGTGCTCCGACTCCTGCTGTTGCTACACCAAATCCAAATAAAGAGGAAGCGGGAGAAGATGATGAGCCACCCCTCAATGAAGATGATGACGATGATGACGAGTTGGATGATGATGAAGATGATGATGAACCAAATGCTCAGCATTTGGTTCTAGCTCTCTTTGATAAGGTAGTTGCTGGTAACTTTTCATGTTCAACAAATAATTTTGTAAATTTTAATGTTGATCGTTGGGTCTCCATAGGTGACTCGGACAAAAAGCAGATGGAAGTGTACCCTTAAGAATGGCATAATGCATCTCAATGACAGGGATCTTCTTTTTAACAAGGTAATTTAGCAGTGCTAGTGAGAAATTTATCATGATTGAAATGCTCATGTCGTATTGGTCTAGATGTTTACAATCCAGTATTCTTGCATGGATTCTATTATGTTCCATCCATTAGTTGATAGTATAGTCGCATTACGTAATAATGATGCTATGAAGATGGACGGTTTATGTCAACATTATTCTCATAATTTACAATCCGTTTCAAAGGTGGCCCATATGAGGTTTCAAGGTCTTTATGTTTCCTTTTAGCGGTCTTTTTCTTTCTAGCTTTAAGGAGATTTAGGGCACTTGTTGATTTTGGATGCAAACATCAAAATCATTTGGATTAGTGTTTTTCATTGCTTACTGAGGCACGTGAACTCACATAGAACACCTCTTTTTTGTATTTTCGCAGGCGAATGGCGAGTTCGAGTTCTGATTTTCTTCCTCTCGTTCTCTTGAATTTGTCAACTGGAAGCATGAACGAACTGTGGTGTTTGCAATTCTGGAAGCTATTTGCGTTCTTGTCAAGATGGTACACGCTGAACCTTCAAATTTGTTTCTTGGCCCTTTTTTTCTTCTTCCTTTCACTTCTTATAATTGCAGTACGATGCCATATCCACGACCTTGAGTTTGTGATACTGCAGCATTTAGTAGTACCGACCTAGACCTTGTATATCTTTAGACGATCTACGAGCAATGCGATGTGGTTATCCTTTGGTTTGCCCATGCGAAGAGAGTAATTCACTAATTCAATACAAGATCCTTTGAGAAAACAAGCTACTCTTCTGTGGCGAAAGGTGATGCGCTCAAACATATGATCCTTCCCTAGCTTGACCAACCCATTAGACTCGTTTGAGTTGGCCCACTTTATGAAGCGGTCCGATGTAACTGAGTTGATGGACCTTAACAATCCAATTGGTTTGACTAACCTAATTTGGATTTTGGTGAATGACTAGTTGAACAACTACCCCCATCGTCTTTGACCTGTTTGCTTAGGCCTCCGAGAGCAACATGTTGGTTCGTCAACACATTCAGCCAACGCGATTTCCTTTGCCCATCCAACCCTTCCAATCGACTAGATTAAAGCATGTGGTTAGAACAATTCGATTACCTCAACAAACCACCCTCCCTGCCTAGTAGATTTGATTAACTCGACCAACTTATGACTTAGCATGCTCTTGTCCAGCTTGGTTGACCAACTATTCAACTAATTGTTGAGCTCAATCAACCTAAACCAAATGCATCGTTTGCATTCAAATATTGAAATATCATACTTAAACAAATGGACATACGTGTTTAAATACAGGAACAATCAACTTTATCAATTTATATACTTTTTTTAGAAAAAAAAATCATGTGCGATGATGTCGCACATTGTTAATTTTGAAACTCTCTCTTTTTTCAAAGAAAAAGAAAACAGAATTAATAATAATAATCATCAACATCATATTTTAAGGATTTTTTATTTCTCAATATTTTTTAATTTAGTTATTTAAAAAAATAATGGCAATGCTATTATACATTGTTAATTTAATAATAATAAGTGCACGGTTGCCGATGAACGCAAAGAAATCAATTCTAGACGGGCATATGGTTCGGATTTTTTTTCCCCATCTTTTAATCATGGTCAGTTATAAATTTGATTATTTTATTTTATATATATATATATATATATATGAAAAATGATACAAAGAGCGAAAGAGAATAGCGAAAGCGGAAAGCGAATGTGTTGGCTCCGACATGTGAAAAGCCAGCTTGGCTTTCTCTCTCCAAGCGAAAAATAGCCAACTCATTGTGTCTCTCCAGCGAAAGGCAGAGGAGCGAGAACCCTAAACCATCACCATTCACTTTTCGCTCGAAGACGCCGAAGCTTTTCCCCTTCGACGCAGAGGAGCGGATGCCCTAGGTTACCTCCTCTACTTCCTCCCAATGCCGCTGACGCTTTTCCCCTTCGACGCAACGAAGAAGTCCTCCTCTCCTTCCTCCCAGCGCCGTCGATTTCCATTTTCCTTTCCCCTTCGAAGCAGAGGAGACCTCCTCTCCTTCCTCCTAGCGCCAACGATTTTCCTTTTCCTTTCCCCTTCGAAGCAGACGAGTGACAGCGCCAACGAAAGCCAAGCTGACGAAAGCGTCTCCTTCCTCCCAACGCCAACGAAAGCATCTCCTTCCTCCCAGCGCCAACGAAAGCCAAGCTGACGAGGAAAGCCAAGGTAAAGTTCTTGCCTACTCTGGGTGCGCTTTTTCTCCCGACGTGTCTTCTTCACTACTTTATCTTTCTTCCTTTTCCTGTTGGAAACATTTCCCAGCCCTAACTTTGTTCTTCACTGTTTTTTTTTTCATTAAGATGACTGCTTGAAGATCGCGAAACTCATCAAGATCATCTGGTGCGTCTTGCTGGGAAATGTGTTTGCAGTTCAATTGCCCAAGAGTTTAAGGTGGTCACTGCTTTATCCTTCTTCACGATATATTTACAATTTTTTTTTAATTTTGTTAGATTTTTTCCCATTGTGGCTTCTGGTTATGTATGCTTGTTACTCAATTTGTGGCTTCTCGTTGTGGTTTTTTCTCCGCAGCGAGCATTGGTCAGCGAAGGAGGCAACGAGCAAAGTGAATCTCCCTTGCTCCCAGCGAAAAATCGCAGCGTAAGAGGCGTGAAGGATGGAGTCCCTCTCCCTTCCATCTCCCTTCAATACGATCGAAAACTGTCAAACAGCGATATCGGGTATGTATAAATTTTTCAATGTCTTTATTATTGGGTTGGATTAGGGTTGAGAATTAAGGTTCTTTGAATGACTTAAGCTTTCCATTTAGCATGCCAAGCCGAATGCCCTAAGTTATCTAAATATAATGTATCATGTGTTAGAATTTTCTTTGAATGGTTCAAATTTTTTTTTCATCTTTTAGTCGTGGTCAATTATAAATTTGATTATTTATTTTTGATTATATATATATATATATATGAGAAATGGTACAAAGAGCGAAAGAGAATAGCGAAAGCGGAAAGCGAATGCGGAAAGCGAATGCGTTGGCTCCGACGTGTGAAAAGCCAGCTTGGCTTTCTCTCTCCGAGCGAAAAACAGCCAACGCATTGTGTCTCCCCAGCGAAAGCCAGAGGAGCGAGAACCCTAAACCATCACCATTCACTTTTCGCTCGGAGACACCGACGCTTTTCCCCTTCGACGCAGAGGAGCGGATGCCCTAAGTTACCTCCTCTCCTTCCTCCCAACGTCGCCGACGCTTTTCCCCTTCGACACAGCGAAGAAGTCCTCCTCTCCTTCCTCCCAGTGCCGTCGATTTCCATTTTCCTTTCCCCTTCGAAGCAGAGGAGACCTCCTCTCCTTCCTCCCAACGCCAACGATTTCCTTTTTCCTTTCCCCTTCGAAGCAGACGAGTGCCAGCGCCAACGAAAGTCAAGCTAACGAAAGTGTCTCCTTCCTCCCAGCGCCAACGAAAGCGTCTCCTTCCTCCCAGCGCCAACGAAAGCCAAGCTGACGAGGAAAGCCAAGGTAAAGTTCTTGCCTACTCTGGGTGCGATTTTTCTCTCGACGTGTCTTCTTCACTGCTTTATCCTTCTTCCTTTTCCTGTTGGAAACATTTCCCAGCCCTAAATTTGTTCTCCGACGGGCATATGGTTCGGATTTTTTTCCAGCCCTAAATGTAGTGTATCATGTGTGAATGTGTTGGCTCCAACTCATTTCATCACCTACATGTGTGTTTTTCGCTCGGAGAGAGAAAACCAAGCTGGCTTTTCACATGTCGGAGCCAACGCTTCGCTTTCGCTATTCTCTTTCGCTCTTTGTATTATCTCTCATATATATATATATATATGAGAAATAATACAAAGAGCGAAAGAGAATAGCGAAAGCGAAGCGTTGGCTCCGACATGTAAAAAGCCAGCTTGGCTTTCTCTCTCCGAGTGAAAAACAACCAACTCATTGTGTCTCCCCAGCGAAAGGCAGAGGAGCGAGAACCCAAAACCATCACCATTCACTTTTCGCTTAGAGACACCGACGCTTTTCCCCTTCGACGCAGAGGAGCGGATGCCCTAGGTTACCTCCTCTCCTTCCTCCCAATGCCGCTGACGCTTTTCCCCTTCGACGTAGCAAAGAAGTCCTCTCCTTCCTCCCAGCGCCGTCAATTTCCATTTTCCTTTCCCCTTCGAAGTAGACGAGACCTCCTCTCCTTCCTCCCAGCGTCAACGATTTCCCTTTTCCTTTCCCCTTCGAAGCAAACGAGTGTCAGCGCCAACGAAAGCCAAGCTGACGAAAGCGTCTCCTTCCTCCCAGCGCCAACGAAAGCCAAGCTGACGAGGAAAGCCAAGGTAAAGTTCTTGCCTACTCTGGGTGCGATTTTTCTCCCGACGTGTCTTCTTCACTACTTTATCCTTCTTCCTTTTCCCGTTGGAAACATTTCCCAGCCCTAACTTTGTTCTTCACTATTCTTTTTCATTAAGATGACTGCTTGAAGATCGCGAAACTCATCAAGATCATCTGGTGTGTCTTGCTGGGAAATGTGTTTGCAATCCAATTGCCCAAGAGTTTAAGGTGGTCACTGCTTTATCCTTCTTCACGATATATTTACAATTTTTTTTTAATTTTGTTAGATTTTTTCCCATTGTGGCTTCTGATTATGTATGCTTGCTACTCAATTTGTGACTTCTTGTTATATATGCTTGTTACTCAATTTGTGGCTTCTCGTTGTGGTTTTTTCGCCGCAGCGAGCATTGGTCAGCGAAGGAGGCAACGAGCAGAGCGAATCTCCCTTGCTCCCAGCGAAAAATCGCAGCGTAAGAGGCACGAAGGATGGAGCCCCTCTCCCTTCCATCTCCCTTCAATACGATTGAAAACTGTCAAACAGCGATATCGGGTATGTATAGATTGTTCAATGTCTTTATTATTGGGTTGGATTAGGGTTGAGAATTAGGGTTCTTTGAATGACTTAAGTTTTCCATTTATCATGCCAAGCCGAATGCCTTAAGTTATCTAAATGTAGTGTATCATGTGTGTGAGAATTTTCTTGAATGGTTCGGATTTTTTTCATCTTTTAGTCATGGTCAGTTATAAATTTGATTATTTTTTATTATATATATATATATGAGAAATTATACAAAGAGCAAAAGAGAATAGCGAAAGCGGAAAGTGAATGCGTTGGCTCCGACGTGTGAAAAGCCAGCTTGGCTTTCTCTCTCCGAGTGAAAAACAGCCAACTCATTGTGTCTCCCCAGCGAAAGGCAAAGGAGCGAGAACTCTAAACCATCACCATTCACTTTTCGCTCTGAGACACCGACGTTTTTCCCCTTCGACGCAAAGGAGCGGATGCCCTAGGTCACCTCCTCTCCTTCCTCCCAACGCCGCTGATGCTTTTCCCCTTCGATGCAGCGAAGAAGTCCTCCTCTCCTTCCTCCCAGCGCCGTCAATTTCCATTTTCCTTTCCCCTTCAAAACAGAGGAGACCTCCTCTCCTTCCTCCCAGCACCAACAATTTCCCTTTTCCTTTCCCCTTCGATGTAGACGAGTGCCTGCGCCAACGAAAGCCAAGCTAACGAAAGCGTCTCCTTCCTCCCAGCGCCAACGAAAGCCAAGCTGACGAGGAAAGCCAAGATAAAGTTCTTGCCTACTCTGGGTGCGATTTTTCTCCTGACGTATCTTCCTCACTGCTTTATCCTTCTTCCTTTTCCCATTGGAAACATTTCCTAGCCCTAAATTTGTTCTCCGACGGGCATATAGTTCGGATTTTTTTTCCAACTCTAAATGTAGTGTATCATGTATGAATGCATTGGCTCCAACTCATTTCATCACCTACATGTCTGTTTTTTGCTCGGAGAGAGAAAGCCAAGTTGGCTTTTCCCACGTCGGAGCCAACGCATTCGCTTTCCGCTTTCGCTATTCTCTTTCGCTCTTTGTATTTTTTCTATATATATATATATATATATATATATATATATATATATATATATATATATATATATATATATATAATTTAGAGGTGAATTATTAAAACCGTGGGAGACGAATATATAATCATTTTTCCTTAAAAAGCAAATCAACAAACCTCGAGCTAACCACCCAGAGTAAACGCCAAATTCGCCCCAATTGCTGTTGACTTCTTCTTCCAGTAGGGCTGTTAACAAGTCCACTCTCGTAGAAATGGAACCGGGGCCGCGGGGCATTTTTGGATCGGATTCAGGTTGATCCGAATTTAATATTTAATAGATTTTTTAGAGTTAAATTAAATTTTATTTGAAAATTATGATGATTTTATATATTTATATTAATATCAATATTAGTATGATCACGATAGAATATTGAAATAAAGTGAAGAATTATAGAAAAAATAATTTTAAAAAGTCGTTTTGAATCGGTTTTTTCGGATTATTTGGGTCGGGTTCAGGTTAGTCGGGTTGGTCAAGTTGGTCGGGTTCGGATTTGGACATTTCAGGTTGAATTCAAATTCGGATTGGAAGTTCAAAAAAAAATTTCAACTCCATCCGAATCCGATTTGACTCATCCAAATTAACACCCCCTATCCTTCCTTTCCTGCTGTTCACCGATAACTCGCACTCTCGTAAATAACCTCTCCGGATTCACTTCAACTATCCTCTTCCCATTAAAAAAAAAGTCAACTCACCCAAAAGAAACCTGCACCAACAGATTAAAAATAATTTGCAAAATTCATCAACTAAATTTGAACTAAAACAATATAAATCGACGGTGTTGTTCTGCTGTGTGCTTGCCCGCTTGCCAGCGTTGACCACTGACTGTCACGTAGAGTGCCCCCACATAGGCAGGCATGCACCCACAGGAACGCAGCAGAATAGAGATCTCTATAACCTTATAAGGTGGATACAAATCGCACGACCGAGTGCAAAGTCTCATTCTCTAGACAATTATCTCGACCATATCCATGAACGTACGTACCCATAACAATCATAGAAGAAAGTAAGGGTTAGTGATGGCTTTCACTTAGTCTTTCATTCTCTCTCGATGTCCAGGTTGCCAACGAGATGGTTAGGTGCCGTAAGCTAATACAATTATCGAAACCGAAACTTTTTCGATAGTGCAGTGGTTGCTCCATGAACTACGGCAGGTAGAAGCAGCATGCCCCACTGCTGTGTCTGAAGGAATTGATCAAACCCCCTCCATTAGCTAAGAGACGACTTTTAGATGGTGACGTTGACTTTAACTATGGCAAAGATCATGCATTAGTTGACTTTATCCATGACAAAGATCGTGCATTAGTTAGATACGGTCTATCAAATGCATGACTTTAGTAGTTGACATTTGTCCACAAGTCCACTCTCATGAAATGGAAGGGGGGTGGGTGGGGGTTTAAGTGAATCCTCATGCTTTAAAAGGGCCTAGCATTCCTTGAAAGAAAATTCACAAGCTTCGAGTGTCGTTTGCTTACCTAGTTGCGGTAACGATGATGGAAGGAGATGAATTGGAGGCCAATTGGGTCGGGGAGCTCAACGACGACATTAGTTCTCTATTTATCACGGGGGAGGGGCACGGCCCAGGGACCTCAGCGTTTCGGGCAGCTGAAATGTGTTGCAGGTGAGGCCTTAACATGCCTACATATTCGATTGCGGGTGAGACACTCAGCTTGATTCTCTCTCACAGGGTTTCGACGCCGGAGAGGAGTTTAGCGAGCAAGTTGGACAGCAAGTACACGCTGCGGATGAAGATGTGCAGCGCCGGGCTGGCCGACGACGGCTACAAGTGGAGAAAATACGGTCAGAAATCGATCAAGAACAGTCCCAATCCAAGGTCACTTCTGACTCCTGATTTCTGCTCCAAAACATGTTTTAAGTTCTACTCTAACAGATCGATAAATTCGATACCATGCCGCTATCAAAATCCCTTGTTTACTCATTGTAAAAACAGAATTGCTTCAGGTATCGATCAGCCTTTACAGCATTTCGTCGTTCCAATGAGACTCGAGCATTCGTGTAAGCTTTAGTCGTTGAAGACCAACAACTAGAAACCCTCTCCTACTTCAGACAACAAATCACTGACTCAGACAGTATAATTCAAGCTTGAAATTGTGTTCCTAATTCTACCTGAGCCACATTTACTAGTATACCCGTCAAAATAGTAACCGAGTTCCCGCGAATAAGAGCATGGATTTTAGGTCGAAACAGAAAAGAAAAAAACACACCCTCTGTTAACTTACTGTTGGATTTTATCTCTATTGTGCGGGCTTATGTTTCCTATTGGTGAGAAGAATATGATGCCGTCATCCAACATTTGCTTCCGCATTTAGATTATTCGCGGTAGTTATAATTTTTCTATAAATCTAGATGATCCAATCCTGTTTAGAATTGTTTGAATTGTACAATTCAATGCTAACACTTAAAGCAACTTGTTTGATGCTTCCTCTACATGAGTGTAGGAGTTACTACAAATGCACTAACCCGCGATGTAGCGCGAAGAAGCAAGTCGAGAGATCCTCGGAAGATCCCGAGACGTTTATCGTAACATACGAAGGTCTCCACCTCCATTATACTGCACATTATCTGATGTCTCAGCCCCATGACTATTTCTCCTACGCCGCGAAGAAGCCCAAGCACACGACGATCCTACAGCCTTATGTTCCGATGTATCAGTCGCTAGGAACAAACCAGAGAGAGCTAAACAATGAACTCGAGAGGAGTACAAAGAATGTTGCGGACGACAGAATGCACAATTGTATGCTTGAAGATGTCGTGCATAGATCGCAAGGCCTGTTGGAAGACGTCGTGCCCTTGTTGGTGAGGAAGCCAGTCGTCTCAGCTGCGTCGTCAGAGGACCATGATCTCTCGTCTCGGTCTCAATCTCCATCTTCGACGCGATCTTGGAACCCTGTCTCCTCTTATCTTGATATGAATATCTTTTCCAGTATTCTGTAAGCAGTAAACAACCAGATGCAACGGTAAAAATTCAAGATGAATTAGATCAAAATCTCCATATCTGCATTGGTAAAATTCCATTTTCAAATGAATGGTTGGATATAGGTACACATGTAATATGTATCTAGAAACCTGATAAGACTGTAAAAAATCAAAAGTTCATTTAAAAAAAAATGATGAACCAGACAGCAAACAAATTGAACCTGGGATAATCGGTCCGGTCCTACGAAAATTTCCATCAAAAGTCCATTCAAATTTGTTCGATAAGATGTCGACCGGGATAAGATATTATGATTAAATCTTTAATGATATATCAAGATTTAAAATTCGAGACTCGATTGTAACGTATTATTAAAAAGAATTAAGGAAGAATTCTCCTTAATTGGTAACAAATTTGAGAATATTAACTAATGTGTATTTTCCTAATATATTTTGATGGCCAATGAAAAAGTTTCAAGGAATCGTTCACTCTAAAAAATAAATAAATAAATAAATTTATTTGATACGATCAATAATTCTAAGGGGGCGTTTGGTAAGCGGATTTAGAAAGTGGGATGATGTTTGGTATACGGGAATCGGAATCAAAATAAGGATATGATATCCTTGATTTCATAATCCACCCCCACTAGGTTATCATCAAATCCATAAACTCCTCAATCAAACCCAGTATCATTCTCATTGTCAAATTTATACCAAGCGCCCCCTAACTGAATGACGATCAAATGAGAGTGGGGCCACGTATCGTTCAACTACACTCAAGTTTGTGTTGTGTTTAGCTATTTAAAATTTTCTTTTTAATAAAATTAATTTTTTAACACAAAAATTTCTCTTTTCAAAAAAAAAATGAAAACTTATTTGATGATAACCCAATAAAAAATTATTTGGCAGAACCACCATTCACTTTGTATGCTCATTTTTAATAAAAAAAGAAATACAAATATATTTTATTTAAAATATTTAAAAAATAAAAATGATGATCGCTTGACTAATTTATTGGAATAAAATAGATAACAACATAAAATAATAATAATAAAGCAATTAAATTAAAGGAAAATTTTCATATACTCCCCCTTTCAAACTTATCTTTATATGCAATCCCCATTCAAATTTTTCTTTACATGTAGTCCCTGATGGAATTGACAAGACAGTTTGGTGAGTATTATTTGAAAAAAATTAAGTATAAAAGTTAGAAATTTGAGTATGTAAGATTATCCACCACATCAAAAAACTGTGTACTCAATTTTCACTCTTTTATATTCAAATTTCACTCTTTTATACTAAATTTTCACTGATATATACTCAATTTTTACTTTTTTATACTCAATCTATTAGGGAGTTAATGTAAAGAAAATCTCAAATGAGGAGTACATGCAAAGATCAAATAGGAATTGAAGAATTTTCTACAATTTACCGTTAAATTAACTGAATTGAAATAACTCAGTATTAAAACAAAATCACTTACGCACCAGTGAAATAAAACTGTAAAATTATATGAATACAAGTGTAAAAAGAATAACAGTAAATTATTTAAAATCCCCTATTACATCTAAAATTTTATTTTCAATCAAAACGTTCATTTCCACTTTCTATATACAAAACTTTATTTACTTTAACTCTCACATACATAATGATTTATCTAACTATCCCCAATATTTTTAAATATAAAAAATTTAAAATAAAATATAATTCCTCCTAAATTCAGTATCATATAACTAAAATCTAATTTATTTTTTATCAAATTGAGTATGATCCTTTTTTCAAATCCAGTAAATCAAGAATTGATCAAAGCTACTCACAATTGATTAAAGCTACTCCAACCGATTGAAAGGAGCTTCGATCGATTAAGAATTGATCGGTAATCGATCAGTTGTATTTATCATAAAAGAACATCACCATTATTTTTTATAGGTATGAAAAATTCAAAAATAAATATAATTCTGTTATATATCTTAGGATATATGGTGTGAATGGAAAAGAGGTGGAGGGACTTTTAGTCCCACATTGTTACTTTCTCTTGAGTAGAAAGTGAGGAGGAGAATAAAAGGGCCCCCTTGAGAGGGGGGGCTTTAGTCCCACATTGGTAGTTTAAGGTAAAATATTTGGTTTATATTGTATCATAAGCATGGTAGTTGTGAACAAATGCTAGGAGAGAGGCTCTCTCTCACGCGTGGGTGCGCAGGGGGGGTGCAAATCCAGGGCCCGGATTTGTATTGAACCAAGTGAACTCGTGTGCATGCACGACCCGCGCACGTCGAATGTCGGACCGGTCGGGGCAAAATTTGTCCAAGCAGATGAACCAAAGTTTTGCCAATTTGATTTTTGCTCGAATGTAACTGATGCATTAATTTTGTTTAATGCGAGATCAGTAACCCCCAGACGTTTGGATCTGGTCGGGTAAATGCCATTAAATGACGATTAATTCGTCATTTAATACTGCGAGGTCTGAGCCTATAAAAGGAGGTCGTGACCGAGAGCAAAGGGAGAGACGCACAGGCAGAGACGCAGTGCGAAATTCTTCTCCACTCCACCTCGCTCCCGACCCCGCTGATAGTAGTCGGGTACCTCCTCAGTTCGCCACGAGCAACGAGTGCTCCGTTGTGCCCGTGGTCTGCTGTTGTATCCTGAGAGACGGAAGTCCATCTGAGCCTCGAAGCACCGCCGGAGGAGGACGAATCTGTTTCAAGGAAACTGCGCTGCGCAGGCCTCAGCAACTCCCCGGTCGGGAGATGTCCTACTGCTGTTCGGGAGATCCCGGTCGGGAAACTCCACTCAGAAACCTCTCTCGGTCATTCGGGAGCTCACTCGGCCACTAAGGAAACTTCACTCGGGAGCTCACTCGGCCACTCGGGAGCTCACTCGGCCGCTCGGGAAACGTCACTCGGGAGCTCACTCGGCCGCTCGGGAAACGTCATTCGGGAGCTCACTTGGCCGCTAAGGAAACTTCACTCGGGAGCTCACTCGGCCACTCGGGAGCTCACTCGGCCGCTCGGGAAACTTCATTCGGGAGCTCACTCGGCCTCTCGGGAGATTTCACTCGGATCTCACTCGGCCACTCGGGAAAACCTGCTCGGGTCGGGAGATTCCACTCGGACCTCACTCGGCCACTCGGATCTCACTCGGCAGCTTCGGTTTTCAACTCGGCCACTCAACAGAGATAAGTTGAAATTGTTTTTGTAATTTCAATTTAGTATAAAATCTCGGAAAAATCCTCCAACAATCTTGAAACAGACTCGATTCTGTTGAGATGGCCACGGAACGTGTTGAGGTGAAACAGACTCATCACCAGGCCCCCTCCGCCCCGATCGGGAATGCCCCGATCAACCATGGGGAAAAGCCAGAGAAGTTCACTGGGTTGAACTTCAAGAGGTGGCAGCAGAAGATGCTCTTCTACCTGACCACGCTCAATCTGGCTCGGTTCTTGACCGAGGACCCTCCCGAGCAAGCTGAGGCTGTTGTGGTGGAGGCTTGGACTCATTCTGAGTACCTATGCCGAAACTACATCCTCAACTGTCTGGCCGACTCGCTGTATGTTGTGTACAGCACGAAGAGAACGGCTAAGGAGCTATGGGAGTCCCTGGACAAGAAATATAAGTCGGAGGATGCTGGGGCCAAAAAGTTCATCGTGGGCCGATTCTTGGACTACAAGATGGTTGACACTAAGACTGTGATCAGCCAAGTCCAAGAGCTTCAGGTGATCCTACATGAGATCCACTCAGAAGGTATGGTTCTGAGTGAAACCTTCCAAGTAGCAGCCATCATTGAGAAGCTGCCCCCCGGCTGGAAGGATTTCAAGAACTAACCTGAAGCACAAACGGAAAGAGATGAACGTGGAGGAACTTGTTGTGAGACTTCGCATCGAAGAAGACAGCAAGGGTTCGGAGAGAAAACTATTCTCTCAGGCTACTGTGAAAGCCAACGTGGTCGAGCACGGACAACGCTCGAAACGGAAGAATTCTAAATCTTCCAAGCTGGCACCCAAAGGAGGCATCGTCAAGAAGTTCTCTGGGAAGTGCTACAACTGTGGCAAAGTGGGCCACAAATCTTCGGAATGTAAGAAACCGAAGAAGAAGCAGGAGGCCAACCTGAACGAGGGACCAGAAATGGAAGACCTCTGCGCTGTGGTCTCCGAGTTGAACCTGGTGGGTTCAAACCCGCGGCAATGGTGGATCGAAACTGGAGCCACCAGACATGTATGCTGTAATAAGGAGCTGCTCCACAATTTTGAAGATATTAGTGGAGAGAAGCTGTTCATGGGGAACTCGGCAACCTCGGACATCGTGGGCCAAGGGAAGGTGGTGCTGAAGATGACCTCGGGCAAGGACCTGACTCTAACCAATGTACTGTATGTTCCGGAGATTCGAAAGAATCTAGTGTCCGGATCACTCTTAAGCAAGCATGGCTTTCGCATTGTGTTTGAGTCCGACAGAGTTGTTCTGTCGAAGAAGGGAATGTTTGTAGGAAAGGGTTATGTATCTGATGGGTTCTTTAAGCTCAGTGTAATGGCCATTAAGCCTAAGATAAATAAAACTGAAAGCTCTTCCACTTATATGCTTGAGTCTTCGTGTTTATGGCATGGTAGACTAGGACATGTGAATTACGATGTGATTCGTAGATTAATGAACATGCAAAGCATACCGACATTCCACCTTGACCCGACACACAAGTGTGAGACTTGTGTTGAAGCGAAGTTGACTAGGTCATCCTTTCAACACGTTGACAGAAGCACCGAACCTCTCGGCCTAATTCACACCGACGTATGTGACCTTAAAGGCACACCGACTCGTGGTGGGAATAAGTACTTCATCACTTTTGTAGATGATAACACAAAATATTGTTATGTGTATCTTCTCAAAAGCAAGGATGAAGCTATAGAGAAATTCATTCTCTATAAGAATGAGGTTGAAAATCAACTTAATAAGAAAATTAAGGTGGTTCGAAGTGACCGAGGTGGTGAATATGTATCACCATTCGCTGAGTTGTGTGCTGAACATGGGATCAGACACGAGACAACAGCTCCTTATACCCCTCAGCAGAATGGGATTGCTGAGCGAAAGAATAGAACTCTTAAGGAGATGATGAATGCTCTTCTATTGAGCTCTGGACTGCCAGACTCGATGTGGGGGGAAGCTGTGTTAACAGCTAATTACCTTTTAAATAAGGTCCCTCGGAAGAAAATACATAAGAGTCCTTATGAGTTATGGAATGGAAGACAACCATCCTACAAATACTTGCGAGTGTGGGGGTGTCTTGCCAAAGTTTTGGTGCCTGATCCAAAAAGGGTTAAGATATGACCAAAAACTGTTGATTGCATATTTATTGGATATGCACATAACAGCAGTGCATATCAGTTTTGCGTTTATGAATCACAATTACCGGATATACACAAGAACTCGATAATAGAATCGAGAAATGCCTCATTCTTCGAGCATGTATTTCCATATAAGACCCGAGAGGATGCTAGCTCATCAAAAAGGGTAAAGGAAATATCAGAGGAAGAAGAAGAGGAAGATGAACCAGTTGAGAATGCACCTCGACGGAGTAAGAGAGCTCGGGTGGAAAAATCTTATGGATCAGATTTTATCACTTTCATATTGGAAGGTGAACCCCAAAGCTACTCAGAAGCTGTGAACTCCTCTGAGGGACCTCAATGGAAAGAGGCAATTGCATCTGAGATAGAATCTATCTTGCAAAATCACACGTGGGAACTTGTGGACCTTCCTCCGGGAAGTAAACCATTAGGTTGCAAGTGGATTTTCAAGAAGAAGATAAGATCAGATGGCACAATTGACAAGTATAAGGCCAGGTTGGTAATTAAAGGTTACCGACAGAAAGAAGGCCTTGATTACTTTGATACATATTCTCCTGTGTCGAGAATAACGTCCATTAGAGTGTTGTTAGCTATTGCTGCTCTATGGAACCTGGAAATACATCAGATGGATGTAAAGACGGCCTTTCTAAACGGAGATTTAGAAGAGGAAATCTATATGGAGCAACCAGAGGGGTTTTCTGTGCCAGGACAGAACAACCAGGTTTGCAAATTGGTAAAGTCTTTATACGGCTTGAAGCAAGCTCCAAAGCAGTGGCATGAGAAATTTGATAATGCCATGCGAGAAGGTGGATTCAAAATCAATGAATGTGATAAATGTATCTACTCGAAAGCTACAGAAGATGACTTTGTCATCTTGTGCTTGTATGTAGACGACATACTTATCATTGGGAGTAATGATAAGATAATCAAATCCACGAAAGACATGTTGAACTCAAGATTTGATATGAAAGACATGGGCCTAGCTGATGTGATTCTAAGAATCAAGATTCTTAGAACAGCTGAAGGACTTGTTCTTAGTCAGTCCCACTACGTGGACAAGATTCTTGAGAAATTCACCAATGGTGATACTGCGTTGGCACGAACACCGATAGATACAAGCCAACATCTATCGAAAAATCAAGGCGAAAGAATCTCTCAGGTAGAGTACGCTCGGGTGATTGGAAGTCTGATGTACTTGATGAATTGTACACGACCAGACTTAGCCTACGCAGTAAGCAAATTGAGTAGATACACGAGTAATCCCGGTGTTGAGCACTGGAAAGGGGTAACAAGAGTACTAAGGTACTTGAGATATACTTATGGAAATGGACTGCACTATATGAGATATCCTGCTGTTATCGAAGGATACAGCGATGCGAGTTGGATATCTGATATAAAAGACTCGAAGTCTACGAGTGGTTATGTGTTCACTCTGGGAAGTGCAGCCATTTCATGGAAATCTTCTAAGCAAACCGTAATAACCAGATCCACGATGGAGTCTGAGTTTGTAGCTCTTGACAAATGTGGTGAAGAGGCTGAATGGCTACGGCAATTCTTAGAAGATGTACCGAGATGGCCTAAACCCGTGCCGACAATCTGCATACATTGTGATAGTCAATCTGCAATTGGTCAGGCACAAAGCCATCTATATAATGGTAAGTCTAGATATATACGTCGAAGACACAATACCATTAAACAACTACTCTCAACTGGAGTTATTACTGTTGACTATGTGAAGTCAAAGGATAACTTAGCAGATCCGCTAACCAAAGGGTTAAATCGAGAGTTAGTTGCAAGCTCATTAAGGAGGATGGGTTTGATGCCGATAGAAAATGTTGGTGCAAAGGAAACCCAACCTATGCAGACTGGAGATCCCAAGAACTAGGTTCAAAGGGACAACCTAATTGCACTGACAAAAGTGTTCACTATAAGGGAATGACCCTTTGAAACAGTGAAGGATGAAGGTTAATGATTCAATAGAGTTACGTGGAAAACTCTTAAGAGATCACCTATGTGAGAAAGAAGTGGGGCCGCTTCGAAGAGAATTGGAGGCACAATTCTTAGAACTTCTCGCAGAATCAGGCGTGTTCATGGCCAAGAAAGAACACATTCATGAGAACTGAGGTGTATCAGGGAGAGTCCTGGGTGAGGTGTGTCAATGCTTACACAAACGGCAGCACAGTTCAAGGACATCGTGTCTACTGTCAGCCAGGAAGCAAACAGATCTGCACAAGGGAAGGTTCAAAGGGTGAAACCTACCTATCCTATACACGACTCAACTGCTGAATGCTATCACCTTGTTTCCATTCATGTGGGGGATTGTTATATATCTTAGGATATATAGTGTGAATGAAAAAGAGGTGGAGGGACTTTTAGTCCCACATTGTTACTTTCTCTTGAGTAGAAAGTGAGGAGGAGAATAAAAGGGCCCCCTTGAGAGGGCGGGCTTTAGTCCCACATTGGGAGTTTAAGGTAAAATATTTGGTTTATATTGTATCACAAGCATGGTAGTTGTGAACAAATGCTAGGGGAGAGGCTCTCTCTCACGCGTGGGTGCGCAGGGGGGGTGCAAATCCAGGGCCCGGATTTGTACTGAACCAAGTGAACTCGTGTGCATGCACGACCCGCGCAAGTCGAATGTCGGACCGGTCGGGGCAAAATTTGTCCAAGCAGATGAACCAAAGTTTTGCCAATTTGATTTTTACTCGAATGTAACTGATGCATTAATTTTGTTTAATGCGAGATCAGTAACCCCCAGACGTTTGGATCTGGTCGGGTAAATGCCATTAAATGACGATTAATTCGTCCTTTAATACTGCGAGGTCTGAGCCTATAAAAGGAGGCCGTGACCGAGAGCAAAGGGAGAGACGCACAGGCAGAGACGCAGTGCGAAATTCTTCTCCACTCCACCTCGCTCCCGACCCCGCTGATAGCAGTCGGGTACCTCCTCAATTCGCCACGAGCAACGAGTGCTCCGTTGTGCCCGTGGTCTGCTGTTGAATCCTGAGAGACGGAAGTCCATCTGAGCCTCGAAGCACCGCCGGAGGAGGACGAATCTGTTTCAAGGAAACTGCGCTGCGCAGGCCTCAGCAACTCCCCGGTCGGGAGACGTCCTACTGCTGTTCGGGAGATCCCGGTCGGGAAACTCCACTCGGAAACCTCTCTCGGTCATTCGGGAGCTCACTCGGCCACTAAGGAAACTTCACTCGGGAGCTCACTCGGCCACTCGGGAAACGTCACTCGGGAGCTCACTCGGCCGCTCGGGAAACGTCATTCGGGAGCTCACTCGGCCGCTAAGGAAACTTCACTCGGGAGCTCACTCGGCCACTCGGGAGCTCACTCGACCGCTCGGGAAACTTCATTCGGGAGCTCACTCGGCCACTCGGGAAACTTCATTCGGGAGCTCACTCGGCCTCTCGGGAGATTTCACTCGGATCTCACTCGGCCACTCGGGAAAACCTGCTCGGGTCGGGAGATTCCACTCGGACCTCACTCGGCCACTCGGATCTCACTCGGCAGCTTCGGTTTTCAACTCGGCCACTCAACAGAGATAAGTTGAAATTATTTTTGTAATTTCAATTTAGTATAAAATCTCGGAAAAATCCTCCAACAAATTCTTCCTAAATTTAACACATTTAAATTAAAATTTAATATATTTTCTATTAAATTGAGCACAATTCTTTTTTCACCTGATCAATTGATTAAGAGTTCATACCAATCGATTAGTTTAGAATGTATTGATTAAGTCATACTCAATTTGATAAAAAAATATACTAGATTGTAATTAAATGATGCTAAATTTAAAAAAATATATATTTTATTTCAGACTTTTTGTATTTAAAAAAATTAAAAATAATTTGATAAATCAATAGTTGAAGCACATCAAATTTTATATGCAAGGAGTGGAAATAAATTTTTTCTAACGTAGAAACTGAGGAGAGAGTTGAATTTGCATGCAGAGAGTTTATGATAATTTTTCCAAAGATTAAAATAAAGATAAAGGAAAAAAATTTAATTTTAAAAATGAAAATATAAAAAGTTAGAGGAGTCATTATAATGTTATATTAATATTGAGCAAAGAAGAGTGAAATAATTTAATTAAAAAGTATAAAAGCTTAACCTTAAAATCAAATTTGAAAACTAAATATAAAAAAATAGAACTAAGCAGTAAGACATTTTATGATATTTGTATTATGTTAGGACCGATAGAGGAGCTAGAGGGGGAGTGATTAGCTTCGATTGGGAGTTTCTGATTTATCGCGGCGGAAGACTTCAAGCAATCGCTAACACAAGGATTTACTTGGTATCCACCCCGGTCGGGTGACTAATCCAAGGATCCACTCTCCTCACACTCTCATACACTATGAAAGTCTCCTTCTTGAGGTGGAGAAACCTCTTACAAGCTTTCACAAAGATACAACAAGAGACAAAGCAAATACAAAAGAAATCTCACAAGATTTACAAAAAATAAGCTCACACTTTGCTTTTCTTGTTATCTTCAAGCTTGTGATCGCCTCTAGAACTTTGGAAGTGCAGCAGCACTAAGCCCCAAAGCTTCTCTTGAAATGACGTGGAAGAAGGAAGAAGAGCTACGGCCAAAACCTGCCCGAAAGACCTTATACCCGTCGCCTAGGGTTTGGTAATCGATTACCCAATCGATTACCACGTCACACTTAGCCGTTCAACGGCTAGTTTTCGAACCGTAATCGATTAGCCAATCGATTACCATTGCCCTGAATCGATTACCCAATCGATTCAGAGCCTCTCTGTTCTCTCGCGCAAACCGCCCTAATCGATTAGCCAATCGATTACCGATACCCTGAATCGATTACCCAATCGATTCAGGACCCTTCTGTCCTCTCGCGAAAACCGCTCTAATTGATCACCTGATCGATTGACCCAATCGATTGCCCAATCGATTGAGTCCACCCTAACTTGTTCCCACAAGTCTAGGATCCCCTACCAAGTGTCCGGTCAACCTCGTTGACCAACTTGGATTTCTAGTGCCTAGCTCCCAGCTCGGACTTAACTTGGTTCCCAACCAGATTTGCCTAACCCTCGAGTTAGGTCTAGTCTCTCGGTAGACTTCCACCTTGCCAGCATGCGATCTCCCCGATCCATCTGGACTTCACCTAGTCCCACTAGGTGTGCCTAGTCCCACTAGGTCTTCTTTGACCTTGCCAGCGTACGATCTCCCCGATCTACCTGGACTTCACCTAGTCCCACTAGGTCTTTTGCCATGCCAGCGTACGATCTCCCAGATCTACCTGGACTTCACCTAGTCCCACTAGGTATGCCTAGTCCCACTAGGTCTTCTTTTCCCTTGCCAGCGTACGATCTCCCCGATCTACCTGGACTTCACCTAGTCCCACTAGGTCTTTTGCCATGCCAGCGTACGATCTCCCCGATCTACCTGGACTTCACCTAGTCCCACTAGGTCTTTCCCAGGCAAGTCTCCAGTCAACCTTGACCCACTTGACTCACACATCATGACCACTCAAACATCATTATCAAACATCGAAACATACGACCTCGAGCTCACCCGAGCTTACCAGACTCAAGCTCACCTGAGCTTTGTCAAACCAGGTCAATCCTGACCTAACCAAGATTGCACCAACAATCTCCCACAGACCTAAGCTCATCCGAGCTCAGTCAAACTAGGTCAACCCTGACCTAACCAAGATTGCACTAACATATTATACATTAGTGAAAAAAATATCAATTGTAATAATAATTATAATTCGCACATGCATTTTAAGACAGAGCATTAATCATCAGTAAAATATTATTTGAACAAAGGGAAAAGATCATCAATCATCTCCTTAAAAGTGTGCAATAATTGAAGAAGTGCAATATCACTTCAAAACACCACGTAGAGAGTTCACAAAACTAAAGATATCATGGACAAAAATGGAAGAACGCGCAAATTAAAAGAAATATCAAATGAGCTCCCTTCCATTAGATTATTTCAAAAATACTCCTTATTTCAATGTTATTATAATAACTATTGATGTTGCTGCTATAAAATGTAGCACCTAATCTAGCAGCTACCTAATAGCTTTTATACTTATTTTAAAATAATTTTGATTAATTTAAATTTATTTTAATAAAATTTAAATAATTTTATTCAAATTGATAAAAAAAAATATTTTAATATAATAATATTCAAAATTCAAAATTTAAAATACTCAATATCTTATGCAACGTGAAAAATCATCTATTTCACTTTAATCAAACTAAATCATAAACTCTAAATCCTAAACACATTATAACATTTACAAAATAACTTTTACTTATTATAACAACTATCGGTAACTACTCTACCAATGTTAGAAGAAGAAATATTCAAGGGATAAATATGAGAAACTCTTTTGATTTTTTTTAAAAGACACTCTTTTGACAATTTATATAATTTGGGTGTGATTTTGATTTTTGCCCAATTATTTATTGTGAGAGCCATCCACCGAATGCCAAACAAAACCAGCAAAGTTCAGTATCATCAACAATTAAAAACAGTTTATTAATGTTATTATTATTACTAATGCAATGCTCCCTACATCAACCATGAAAATGCATATGCTTCAGACAATGACAGATCAGTCCACCATGCATAAACAACTACAAAATTGCTGGTGGGCATCTTTACCTCATCACTTCAAGAACAAGTCATTGGCTAACTAATTTATTTTCCAATTTCTTATAGTTCACACAACAAGATCAGCAACACAATTTATTGGTGGTTCCTGGCCTGTTGTCAGCATCTCCTAACAAGTTACTTAGGTTTTGGAAATATGGATAATATGTTCAATCAGATCGCATAGCAAGGCACTATCTGAATCTCATCTGACACTCGAAAGAACACAATAGAAAGGCAGTCAGTTTAAAGGATGTACCACATCATGTCGAATTGCTTGTATGTGCAATTGTAACTTATCTCCTGACTAATGCATGTACAACTCGATGAAAGTCTTCATCAGATTATGCAGCTAATTAGGGCCATAGGGCTTCCATGTTGATATCGCGTAAATGATTCTACCTTTCCATCCCTGAATCAACCAACGGTTATCTTCCTCGAAGACGAAATCCTTGTGGTAGTTAGTTTTCACCTTCTGCTTTGCTCTCTTGATGATGTCAGGGTTCAGTGGGAGCTGTTGAAATCCAGCCCTGAGATTCCTAACCTGCCACTGTTTGTATGTCTCAGGTCTCTCAACCCTTTCCGAGCCTTCACATGCTATAACATTAAGAGCATCTCTGCCGAAGAGATCCCTCTCGATCAGTAACCTTTGTTCATTGTGGCGCGGCACATTTGTTTCCAGCATGTCGAACAAAGCAGAATAGTGGAATAGAGCTTCTTTGAAACGTGTGACGAAGAAGGGAGCACTGTATGATCCATTCACTACTCCATGTATAAAAACATCAGGGTTCATCCTCCTTATCGTATTCAGGACCCTATTTCTGGGGCTGTCTACGACGACAGTCTCATCGATGAGGTTTCTGAAGCGGTACAGACAATTGACAACCACAACCTCATCTTTATCGATGTGAAGATCTTCAACCTGAAAATTTTCCCACTTAGAAGCAATGGCCTGATACTCAAAAGGGACACTAAAAGTTTTGGCATAATCTGCTAATCTACGCCCCGTCTCTTCAATTCTTTGTGTGGGACGGAAACCTGGTTGTGGCACATCAATTCCAGTTATCCGCAGATTTGGAGGGCCACCATCCCTAGTCGAAAGACGCTGGATAAGGCACGGCCATTGAAACCCAAAATATATGCCAAAGTCTATGATATGCACTTTGGATGCCTTATCTGTGACATTAAGGATTGTCTGATTAGAGACAAAATATGAAATTCTCTTGAAAGGGCATGCAGCGAGATATAGATGATAGGCCTTCAACACATCGGTTGCGGTTGTTCTTTTTGCCACAAGGGCATGATAAATCTGACTTCCCATACCAGCCAATCGAGCCTCGAGACCATCTGCAAAGCAATATGCCAGCCTTTGCGTCGCATCTCCATCCGGAGAAGAATGTTGTCTAATCTGCTTCAGTAGTTCATCAGCAGTTCGTCGGTCATCTGCAGCCACTGCTTGAGCACAAAGGATGAGAAGAGTTCTAAGATCCACCACCTTTTTCTTGGTCTGTTTCTTTCCTCGCCCATTCGATCCTTTTGAGGAACAATCCTGTGCTATTCTGATAGTTTCATTTTGCTTTTCTTCCCTTAGGTCAGATATTTTCTTTTGGCATTTGCCTCTTTGACAAAGCAAAATCATGTCGAACATTTCTGACCTCACCTCCCCCTCAAAAGAAACCGCCGACTGTTTATTGCTCCTCCCCTCAACCAAATCGAGGTCATCTCGGCTTGGATTTTTTCGACCTCTGGAGCCATGCAAGGGAGCTTCTTCGCAGTCCATCTTAGCCTTGGTACTGAATGGTCTATCTCGTCTCAGTAGAAGAGATGATGAAACATCTGAATTGATTGCCAATTTATCATTTCTGGGAAGGAACTTGCTTGCTTCCTCAACTCCTTTCTTGAATTGCCAAGCAGGCATACTTTTGAAGAACATACTAGGAGACATGAAAACATCAACAACAGCTTTCTTTTCGCTGCTGATACTGCTCGAAGAGTTCAACGGAGACAGAAATGAATTGCTAAAGGAACTAGACTGCGAACCCAACTGATGGCCATTGCTGGAATTGCAGAGAGAGTTATTGCCAACACAGCCATTGTCGGTATAGTTGAGGTTTGCCAAACTTTGTTGAACTTGAAGCAGTGGTGGATCTGGGGATGGTGGGTACTTCTGTCCAAGAATGTCATAGAAGGGTTTCTCTGCGGCTCTAAGGGCTGTCTCTTCCTCCTTTTGAATGCTGATCTTTTCATCTATATCTTCCTCCATGAGCATTTTGCTAATGTAGCTAAGGGCCATGTCTAAATAGAAGATATCACTATCTTCGGGATTATCTCCCTCCGTGATCGTGCTGGTACCAGAGGACATTTGGGGCAATTCCGCACTGTCGCTATGACCTAGACAAGGCTGCGGTTCTCCCAATCCACTAGCCCGAAGAATGTTTTGATCGGAGAACAAATCATCATGGATCAGGCCGCTCATCATGCCGCCGCGAGATCACGAAGCCTTAAAAGCCCCTGCAAAACCTAATCATTCTAGATCATAAGCAATGTATAGAAGGTCCAGAAGAAGAATCCAACAATCGTCAAATCAGCCACTCAGATTCCTAAAAGACCTTTTCAAAGTTAGTAGCTGCACGAATCAAAACTCGATTTCCCACTAAGATCAAGCAAAACATCAACGATACCTCCGATGTGTTCACGGAATCACTTCACCCGACATCGAAAACCCACAAAAGAAAAAAAGACGCCAACTTTACTTTGGAAAAAGCTACGGAACAGATCAAATCAAAGACTGAGGAGCAGAAGGAAGAGGAGGAAAAGCTAACCTCTTTGCGACGCTGAGCTCGCGAAGAAGAAAGCAGGCTCCAATGGCTTCCCCAATCCCCACCGCTCCTTTTTCGGAGTGAGATTAATATAGGTTTCTTTATCGGCGCTTAACCAGGCCGCGTAGGTCAAGATCATCCGTCCGATGGGAATTCGACGACCCAAAATGCTCGATGGGTTCCCGATCCGATCGTGGTAGATTCGTGTCGAACTTACCTTTTGTACCCACCGTGCCCATTCCTGCGTGGGGCCCGCGAAAGCAACAGAGTCCAGGGTTGGGGTGGTGGCGGTGCTGAAACTCTTTGTTAGCCGACACGTGTCAGTGGCGATCGGGAGATGATGCTTTCTAATACTGCCACGTGGCGGAGATTTTGATTGAAAGTTTTTCAATCAAATAAAAATAAAATTCCATTTAATAAAAATAAAAATTTTAAACACATTATGTCTCTTTCCCAAAATAATATAAAATATAAATTTTTTATTATATTACAATGGATAAAAATTTAAAAACATTAATATTAAATAAATTATTATATTTTTTAGAAAAAAGTCAAAAAAAATACCTATTACATATTTTATATAAAAATATCTCTTATCTATATGTATATTAACTACTAAACATCCTCTCTAAATAATATTTTCATAAATAAAAAATTTAATCAATGAAAATACTTCAAATTCTACATACAAATAAATCATTATTTCTTCATTTCAACAGGTTAAATCTTAATTTTAAATAGTTAATTAAGTTTGAATTTCTCTCAATTAGTTATATATATATAATTAAATTATTATAAGCATTTGATATAATTTTCTTGAAATTATAAAATTATTTTTAAAATTCTAATACAATGTATTTGTGTGTGTATATATATAAATAGAAAAGTTTTCTAAAAATAATAACTATTAAATTTTTTACCAAAATAATATTTTCATAAATAGAAAACCTAATCATATAAATCATTATTTTTTCATTTTAAATGGTCAAATTTTTATTTTAAAAGGTCAATTAATTTTGAATTTCGCTCAATTACTACATATATTATATCAGAATTTTAAAACAATTTTAAATGCTTTTACAATTTCAATTACAATCAAATCAATTAACTTAAATTATGTGAAATGAAAAATTAAATCAATGAGAATAAATTTGAAACCTTCATTTAGTTTTTATCAACTGTTCCATATATATTTCAATACATATATCTATTTATCATAAATCATAGTCACTTAAAACCTAATATAGATATAAATCATTTAAAGACATAATGATATTATCTTTTGATATTATCTAAATTTTTTTAATAATAAATTTTTTATATTATTATTTTTAATTATAAAAATATTTAAAGACATAATAATTTAAATATAGATAGAAATATGGACATTTATCTATATATTTTTTATATATTTCATTTAATTTTAATATTCTAATACATAATTAATGTACTATTAATTTCTTCATATATATATTAAATAAAAAAATTTATTTAATAATTAATAAATTTTAGACCTGTCCCTTTTTTAAATCGAATATAAATTTTCTAAATAAAAAAATTTTAAATAAGTTATAATGATTACAGTAAAGTACATAAAAAATTAATTTAATTTAATTTTAAAAAAAATATAGGTCTTTAGCTTCCTGAGTTGATGTAAAAAAAATGATAGTCCCACATTTGAAGTTACCAAGGCGAATTACATACAGAGCAATTATAAAAATGGGCAAAGAACGGTAAAGCAACTCATACCTTTCTCGGCCTTTTGGCTAAGATCAAGTGTAGTATCTGTTCTTATCAGTTTAATATCTGATATGTGGGTCATTGGTCCACTTTGATATTAAATTAATTTTTATATGGAGGATGACCCATCTGTTGGGACCGGGTGCATGCCGACGCGGACACGTATTGTAATTGTTACATAATTACATGCAGCGGAAACAAAAGCATGAATAATTTCCTAAATTATTCTAACACATATCCTAAGCATGCAATGTGTTCACATAATCGTAATATAAAATTTTTCCAGAAAAGGAAATTACTCTACGAATTACCTTGCGTAACTTAGAAGAGGGACGAGATCCAACCGTTAGCGTCCCTTGAAAGCTCTGCCTCTATTCGTATCCACGCCGAGTATCGTCGGGATGACTTCGCTAAGCCACGAGTTTCGTGTTCACGAGAACTACTAGATTCTCCGTGAACACGACGAAAACTGAGAGAGTAATCAAATCGAAAGACTCACCACCAAGGTTGGTCGAAGAGGAAGATCATCGTAAGGAAGAACTTCGTCGCCTTGATGCTTCTCCTTGTGCTCACGGCAAGAAGAAAGAAGGAAGGCCTATGGCCGACCAAGAGAGAGGGAGAGAAGAAGAGGAGAGAGCCCAAGCAATTTTTGGATGGATCATCTTCCATAGCACCCCTTGGGTCCTTTATATAGGGAGAGGTTTCTTAATTCTCAAGCAAACCTCTCCTTGATTATGGAATAATTTCTCAATCAATCCATAATCAAGGCTCTCATGATCAAGCTTCTTCTTCTTGATTATGGAATAATTTCTCAATCAATCCATAATCAAGGCTCTCTTTCTTTTGGCATGATTATATAAAATTTATAAAACAAACCAACCATTGGTTCATTATATAAAAATTTATAAAACAAACCAACCATTGGTTCATTATATAAATTTTATTAAACAAACCAACTCATGGTTCATTATATAAAAATTTATATATATAAAATTTATATAACCTTTTATAAAATAAACCAACCTTTGGTCTATTTTATAAAACAAACTAAAATAGCCTTATCCTCTTATGATGGTGGCCGACCATGACAAGAAGAGAGGAGGCCCCCTCCTTGACCGGCCCATCTAACCTCAATTGGATCAAATCCCTTAATGAATTAAACTTATTTAATTCACCCATTAAGTCTTTAAAAGACTTAGTTATTCTATGCTTCCGATGTGTCTGAAATAAATTCAGTTTTGACTATTGTTTGGACTTACCAAAAATAGTCTATCTCGATTGGAGAATCTAATTCTCAACTCGTTTTAAATCCTTCGAATTACTCGTTATACGTGTGACCAAATAGGCTTTCAATTTATGTTGGCCGTCCATAATTAACTAATTAATTATAGAATGACCATGAGTGGCACCTAGTAGTACATCATGATCCCCAATTAATTGAAAGATCAATAGTTGACCTCAGAAATGATTCTGAAACTCTTCAGCAGCTATAATAAATTGTGCCCCATTCCCTTCACCATCTTATACCCACTTTATTCAGGACATGATCTATGTGTGTCAGTCCCCACTAGGCTGACTACGTCACACCTAGCCTAAGTAACGTTTCCTCGTCCTATGGATTCTAATTACTCTCATGTATTTAAGAGATTCATACTCTGAACATGTCATGCTCTGGCCAAAGGCTTCGAGTAACAATCCGACGATAGGCCTCGGGTATGCATCTTCTCGCAAGGAGTGGTGAATCCTTTGTAGGTTGTTCAAACATCTTCGGGCACTTCGGCTTATACCCAATCATCCTGGGTCCACACCTCCTTGGAGATGCTTGCTTAAGATGTCAAAGTATAAGTCTCCATGACCAAGATGACTTGAACACTGCAAGTCAAAGGAATATCGCACTTAAGCTGCAGTAAGAACTTCACTGACATATCTATATGTAGACTATCATATGAAGTTTTACAGTCAGTCACTCCAATGAACTAGTTCCCTTAACTAGCATTCATGTTTATCTCCGGACATCTCCATGTCACCAGCCAGTGAGAATCAGCTGATTAGAGAATAACTCATGCTAGTCTCAACAGAATTGATAGTGTCCGTATTTATCAATTCGTCGACTAGGGACAATTTCAATACTTCACAATTGCACATGTAGAGATAATCACTAGTTGTGAATTCATCACAAATTCTCTCATGCTGTGAATTGTATTGCGGGCATTCAGTAAATGAGCTTAAGATTTTAATCAAATAATCATGTATACTCAAATAGTGAATATTCATTTATTAAAATAAATGATTACAATCATAAGGCGATTGCCTTAAGACACTTCTCTCATATCACTAACACCATCACAGTAGCTTGCTACTAAGGTTTTCATGTGTCGTGTTGCACTATAGCACAGGCCTGGCACACCCCTATCCAAGCAAAGTAAACTTTAGTTTGCATCCACATCCACCACCCTTATAAAACTTATGATCACCATTAATATCTTATATTATAAAAAATAATATTGATATGAATCCATGATGAAATAAAATTATTTTTCATATTAATTTTTCATTTAATAATAAAAATTGACATATATATATTATCACTAAACATGTTATTTGAATTGTGTAATAGAACGCAATATCGTATTCGTCTAGAAGAAAAACAGAAATTGCGGTTTCATTATGGTCTGACAGAGCGACAATTACTTAAATATGTGCATATCGCTGGAAAAGCCAAAGGGTCAACAGGTCAGGTTTTACTACAATTACTTGAGATGCGTTTGGATAATATCCTTTTCCGATTGGGTATAGCTTCGACGATTCCTGGAGCCAGGCAATTAGTTAACCATAGACATATTTTAGTTAATGGTGGTATAGTGGATATACCAAGTTATCGTTGTAAACCGAGAGATATTATTACTACGAAGGATAAACAAAGATCGAAAGCTCTGATTAAAAATTATATTTCTTTATCCCCCCACGAGGAATTGCCAAAACATTTGACTTTTGACTCATTCCAATATAAAGGAGTAGTAAATCAAATAGTAGATAGTAAATGGATTGGTTTGAAAATAAATGAGTTGTTAGTCGTAGAATATTATTCCCGTCAGACTTGAACCTCACAAAAATAACAAAGAAAAATTTATAGAATTTTGTCTGTTTTCGTTGAAATAAAAATAAATAGATCTAAGGGCCTTGGTCCGAATTTTTATTATTCATCTATCACAAACGGACAAGCGGTAATATTTTTTGCTCTTTCTTTTTCCGATATTTGTATTTTACGTATCACAGTAATGTGATTAGGAATTGAGAATTTATATCAAATAAGGGTCCTCTTGTTGAGATGATGGTATTTGATTTGATTCAGTAACGTTGATGAATTTATATTTATATATATATATATATATATATCAACCAAATAAAAATATTTGACCAACAACAAAGAAGTGTGTCATTGTTAGAGCGAATCAAAGAATAAAGCGAACGAAATTAATAATTTTAAATGGATAGCATCCTAAAAATAATCCTAAAATAGAAATTGAGTTTTCCATCCTAAAACTACTCCTAAAATAGAAATTGAATTTTTCAAATATACTTTTATTTTGAATTATGAATGTCGATAATCAAAATGAAATCGAAATCAATTTGTTAAAAATTATTATCCAATTTTGAATGGTATTAATCGTTAACCAATTTATTTATCATATATTTGTTAGGATGTATACTAAAAGCTTTGCTTTTATATAGTTATCTATATTTTGAAAGAGAATCACATAATCACTGTTTACATATTTATATTCGTTATGTGTATATTGTCTAATAGTTTACATTGTAGATAACATGGTGTGTGGTGTCACATAGGGATGGCAATTTCACCCGAATCCGACGGAGAATCCGACATCCGACCCGAATGGAGGAGGATATGGAGGGACTACGAATACCCGATATCCGACCCGAATACCCGATTAAATAAAAAATACATATATACATTAAAGATTTTTTCCTCAAAACCTATTAATAATTTGTATTAATGTTAGAAATAGATTATATATATGTTTAATCTATTTTTAAAATTATAGATATATATTTTTTTAACTTTAATGTTGATTATAATGTACTTTTGTTTAATGATATAGTTGGATAGAAAGAAAAAAATTATTAGTATACAAGATATCCGATCCTTTAATGGGTATGGGTATACCCGATGGATATCCGATACCCGATGGGTATGGGTACGGAGGATATAGAATCCGACCCGAACCCGACCCATTGCCATCCCTACAGAAGATCATATTATCAGTCCCTTATAAAGTGTAAGTAGAAGCTCACAATCGAGATGGATTTAGACAAACCATCGGAATGGTTGTAGTGTAATTTGGTATTAGTTTGTCTTGACCATAGAATTATACTAGTGCACTTTGTGTGTATTGAGCAGGACCGACATAGAGGTGATTCGATTTATACTGACTTTATAATTGAATCAGACCTCAGTTATTATGGAGTACATGCTCTTAATCCTGATATAATAACGGGCACATATACTTAATATTTATTTCTTTGATTTACCAATGGGTGAGATTTATTTGTTAAATCGATATGTCCGGTAAGTTAGGAAATAATATTATTTACATAGTGTGTCGTTAATTATAGAAGGAAACCGTGTCCTGGTGAGTGGGGTTGATGATGTCCCATTAAGGAGCTCATAAAGTTCATCATGTTAAATTCTGCAGGTGGACTTGGTTCGACGTGATGATAAGGTTGAGTGGTACTACTCAAGGAGTTAGATGTTGATTAATTAAATTGTCAGTAATTTAATTAATTGACGGGCATTCGATATTTTAAACATGGGGAGATTCTTGTACTCATAATAGGTGGAGCCCATATTTAAATATGGGGGTTGGTGAGGTAGATAAATGAGGATCCTTTAGTGGAATTGATCTTCATTAATGGATCGGGCCTTGAACCATTAGGTGGCCAAGACCCAACTCCTCCTCATGATCCCTATTGTAGCTCTATATATACCTCATGTAGCTATGATACCAAGACAAAATTGAAGACCTCTAAGCCTTGGATTATTTCCTCTCTCCTAGGGTTTGTGGGCGTCGGTCACAACAAGGGGGCGGGGCGGAAAGAAGAGAGCTCTTCTTCTTCTCTTCGTTGCTTCATCTGTTGATGCAGTCTGACCTGATTGTTGTTTTAGTATTGACACTGATTTAAGTTTAGGTGAGTAAGATAAGTTCGGCTTAAGTCCTGGTCGGGGACTGTGCACGAATTTGAATGAGTGAAGTCGGATGAAAAAAATCCTAGTGAATGAAGCTAGGTGAACGAAACCCTGGTAAGTGAAGTCAGGTCCCTGTGAGTGAAGTCAGGTGACGGAAACCCCGGTGAGTGAAGCCGGGTGACGGAAACCCCGGTGAGTGAAACCGGGTCCCGGTGAGTGAAGTCGGGTGACGAAAATCCCGGTGACTGAAGCCAGGTCCTAGCGAGTGAAGCTGGGTGAAGGAAATCCCGGTGAGTGAAGTCGGGTCCTAGCGAGTGAAGCTGGGTGAAGGAAATCCCGGTGAGTGAAGCCGGGTCCTAGCGAGTAAAGCTGGGTGACAGAAACCCCGATGAGTGAAGCCGGGTCCTAGTAAGTAAAGCTAGGTTAAACAAAGTCCTGGTGAGTGAAGCTGAGCACGAAGTCTTAGTCCGGGGGACTGAGCATGAGTTAAAGAGTGGCTGGATCGGTCTGGAGTTCGATCAGGGATTGACACGAACTCCCTGGATAATAGATCGGTCTAGTGACCGATCCAGGGCGTCTGATCGTTCTGGTGAACGATCAGAAAGAGGACAAAAACTTTCTGTGTGGTTTCTGATCGTTTTGGTGAACGGATCAGAGAGAGATCAGGAAGGTCTGGAGAAAACCTGATCGGACACTTAGATCGATCAAAGTCCTCCTGGACCGATCAGGATGAGTCCTGATCTGTCCAGAGGTGACCTGATCGGTCATCTTGACCGATCAGGGCATAACCTGATCGGTCAGGTGACCGATCAAGTTAGGGAGCTTGTGGGTTGTGGCTTGAAATACCAGTGAACTGGTGAATCGGTCTGGTGACCGATCCCCGACCTCTGAACGGTCAAGATGATCTATCACAGCTTCACTGGATCGATTAGGCAGGAGCCTGATCGATCAGGCCCTTCACTGATCGGTTAGGGTAACTGATCAGTGTTTGATAACATTAATTTAAATCGTTGTCAGACGTCTGATTTCGCTCTGAATCCTTTCTGATACCTGCTGATTTCCTTTTGATTTGTTGTGCTAATCCTCTGATGAGTATGCAGATGATACAGGGATGACTCCAACCAAGAAGGAGGGTTAATGGGCGACTTTCGCTTCGGGCAGGTTTGCCTGTTTTCCATTCACAGGATTCAACGGCTTCTAGCGCGGGCTGGCAACTGTCTGGCGGGAGCTGGCAACTGACCTGAGACTCGGCTGAAGAGGTTTCAGTGGACTGAGCACAGTAGAGGTCAGTGGGTCAGTGATGACGGAGCTGATCAGTGGTTGCAGACGCGACGGGTGATGAGCAGAGGCTTAAGAAGAAACTAGCGAAGCAGAGGAGTGAAGAGAACAAACAGAAAACAAGCGAAGGGTTTTGCTGTGGGTTTTACTGGGTTGTTTAGCTCTCTGTATAGTCTTCTTGCTTGAGCGTTTCTGCTACATCTGTATGAGCTATCCTTCTTGTTGTCTCGTGCGCTTAACTGTTATTCTACTGAGACGGCTGTGGAGAGGTTACTGTTGGGTTGTCCTGGTAGAAAACAATAAAAACGCAGCGGAAACAAGAACCCACGAGTGATCCATGCGAAAGAAAACTCGTACAAAGCTATCTATCTAATAGATTTATCTACTGTTTATACCTTTGAAGCGTGCCCTTCGGTTATCCCGCTCGTCCAAGATGCGCCGGATCTCTTGCACGTTCAAACGTCCGTGCCTCTATTCGTATCCACACGGACACAATCTCTCAACTTCGGGAGAACTATCTTAGTTGTGCTAGCAACTTGAGGTAGCTCGCAGAATACCAAGAACCCTACAGTAGGGTTTCGGCCGAAGGAGGAAGATGAGGGAGGGAAGAAGAAAGGGAAGAAGAAGAGGAGAAGAAGACCCATTCAAAGTCACAAGACCCTCTTTTATAATCATCCCATGAATATGAAGAGGTTTGTGTCTCTTTGGCTTCCTTCATCAATACCAATAAAGAGCACATCTTTTCATGTGGCTCTTCTGTTAGGATCGATGATGTCCGCTAAGGGGGGATGAATAGCGATTCTTTGACTTGTTGTACCTACGTTGTTAGTTGCACAGCGGAAACAATAATAACAAATACAAACAACGCTAACAAACCAGGTTTTACTTGGTATCCACCCCGGACGGGTGACTAATCCAAGAATCCTTCGGTGGATCAACCCCCGGATAACCTCCGACTAGTCCTTGTCGCTCCTTGTGGGTGGAGAAACCTCACCACAGCACCTTGACACGATCTGGACTCAAGAGACTACTAACAAGCCTTAACCAAGCTTGTTTCGTCGAGAAAGTTAGTCATCACGAAGTCCTCTTTAAATAGGACTCGGGGCTGATTTCTCACTACCAGTCGACTGCCCCCAGGGCAGTCGACTGGTGCCAGCCAAATTCGACCGTTGACACTCCCAACGTTCGAATTTGCCAGCTCACCAGCCACCTACTAGTCGACTGCCCCCAGGGCAGTCGATTGGTCCCCAGCTGAATCCCTTCCCGAGTACATTCACACAGCACTCGATCCTCACGACTCGACTGACTCCTCTTCCGCAGCCTCGACTGTTGCCTTCGCGCCCTCTTCATCTTCGGCCCTCGTCCGTCGGATGCGCACGCAAGCCTCCAGCTTGTATCCATGCCACCCTTCACGTACGCCTCGAAGTCCGCGCCCATCAGCTCATCGTCCCTGCACTCCAAGGTCCCTCAGATACGCACACAAGCCTCCAGCTTGCCTCCATGCCATCCTTCACCTTACTGAGGTCGTCCAGTCAAGTCCATATGCGTACATGTACAACCTGCACACTCAACATACGCATATCAAATACACAAGGGTAAACCTAACTTAAACCCTTTGCCCAAACATCAAAACCCATGGTCACACCGGACCATCTTAGGGTCGATTGCTCCAACATCTTCATCTTTTCCCATGCAAGAAAAGAATCTTTTCATCCAATGAAGAGAGACTTTTTTCTTTCCTTCATGCAACTCCGACCGGGCCTCTCGGGCTTCCGACTCGGTCTCCCGACCAAGTCTCCCGAGTGGCGAGCTCCCGACCCAGTCTGCCGAGCTCCGACCCAGTCTACCGAGTGCCGACCTAGTCTGCCGAGTTCCGACTCGGTCCGCCGAGCTCCGACTCTGCCCGCCGAGCTCCGACTCGGCCCGCCGAGCTCCGACTCGGCCCGCCGAGCTCCGACTCGGCCCGCCGAGCTCCGACTCGGCCCGCCGAGCTCCGACTCAGTTTCTCGAGTTCCCAACTCGAGACCCCCCCCCCGAACTGACCTCCCGAGTTCCTAACTCTGGCTCAGGTCTCCCGAGTTCCCAACTCGGGCTCAGATCTGCCGAACAGATTTCCCGAAGCATTGTGTCCTTTGTGTGTGACCCAATAGGTTCTTGTGACGTTGGCAATGCGCCTAAACACTTTAGACACATAAACAATGAGCGGCATCTAGCAATGCATCATTGCTACCCAAGTAACAAGAAAAGTCGAGATCCGACTAAACCTCCATGACTATCATAGTGTATGACCTTATCCTTCTATCCTTGATATCTAGATTGACCAATGAGGCATAGACCGTGTCATCCTCAATCAATCTTGTGTTTCTTGATCCCCGAGTAGACTCACTCAAACAAATGAGTTCAATATCTCATACTGACTCATTTGAGCATGGTCATGCGTTTAAGTAGTCCTACTCAATCAAGGAGCCCACAGATATCACTCCTTTCATATGGGAGGAATAGATCTCATCTACATCACTCACATCCCTCCGCATAATTCATTACATACCCAGTGATCGCCTTTATAGTCCACCCTGTTACGGGTGACTAGACCCGACCACGGGCCGGGTCCAGCCCGGACCCGGCCCGGAACCGGCCCGGGTCAACGGGCCGGTTGGCCCGTTGACCCGGTTCGCCGGGCCGAACCGGAACCGGCCCGGCAAGATGCCGGGCCGGTTCCGGTTCCGGGCGCCAGAACCCGTGAACAGGCGGTTAACCGCCGGTTCAGTGCCGTTTGAGTTTTTTTTTTGTTTTTTTTGTTTTTTTTTGGACGGATGAGATCATTTGACCGTTTTTTGATCAATGGCTAGGATTTAGTGACCGTTATGATCCGAACTCTATAAATAGGGAGCTCATTTCATCATTTTCACTCACAAAACTTCTCTTCTCTCAATCTCTCATTCTCAACTCTCTAACTCTCAACTTCTCTTCACGTTCTTCATCGACGTCGACGATAATGGAAGGAGGTCACGGAGGCGGACGCGGAGCTTCATCATCTCGATCTCGGAGGGGAAAAGAAATTGCATACGAGGATCCCAACCTTCAAATTCAATCCACCGATGATGAGACCGAGGCTCAGCCCCAATGCCCTCCGATCCCCGAAATGCAAGGAAGTACCGATGCGATTACTTCTAAGGTTCGGGATAATGCTCCTTTAAAATCGTCTATTTTTACTAAACATTTTGAGAAAGTCACACTTCCGTCGGGAGAAATGCGTGCAAAATGCAAGCATTGTAATGCTTCCTACAAATTCCAAGCCGGCGGCGGCTATGGGTCGTTGAAACGACATGTAGAAACGAAGCACCCGACGGAATATGGGCTTGACCGCTCTCAAACACAATTATCTAGATTTTCTAGCGGTAGTAGTACTGATTCTGGTTTATTTTTATATTCAGATAATAAATTAAGAGAATCATTAGCTAAATTTGTTTCCGTAGAACATCTTTCTTTTAGTTTTGGAGCTAAATGCACATTTGAAGATTTGTGTAAAGAATCTCTTAATCCTGCTGCTAAACGTGTACCTAGGACTACACTAACTCGTACAATTAAAAGATTAGTAAAACAAGGAAAAAAGAATTTAATTGAAGAATTTAGTAAATTAAATAATAAAGTTTCTTTATGTTCCGATATTTGGAGTGATCATTGGCAAACTCATTCTTATATGGGTATAACATGCCATTGGATTGATAACTCTTGGATCCTTCAAAAGAGATTATTAGCTTATAGAGTTTTTGATGAATCACACACTGCTCATAACATTGCACAATTATTACACATAGTTTTAGAAGAATATGGATTGACTCATCAAATCTTTTCAATATCATTAGACAATGCTAGTTCTAATACCGCTTCAATAGATAAATTAAAATTTATTTGTCAACCTGTCATTGGTGGTTTATTTTTTCATATTCGTTGTGTATGCCATATTTTAAACTTATGTTTACAAAATTATATTCAACCAATTAGAACCGCAATTTCATATTTATGGTCTCATCCATCTATGATGAAACAATGGGGTAGATTTTGTAAAGCTAATGGAATGCGACCAAAAAAATTTCCACGTGATGTTCCAACACGTTGGAATTCAACATATCAATTATTACAAGATTCTTTTCAATATAAAGATTTATTATGTTTATTTTTTGCACAAAATAGTAATACCAATATATATTTATTTTCACAACAATGGAATATTTGTAGTAGTATTTGTGAAATTTTAAAAGTTTTTAACGATGCAACTGAACAACTTTCTGGTGTTTATTATCCTACTGCTCATTTAATTTTAGTAAATTTTTGTAGTATAGTATTAATATTAAATGAACATGTAAATGATGAAGCTTTAACTTTATGTATAATAGCTATGAAAACTAAATGGGAAAAATATTTTTATTTAATTCCTGAAATTTATTTAATTGCATTTGCTTTAGATCCTAGATTTAAATTAGAAGTTTTACAAGAAATGCTAACTTTATATTATGACGCATTAATTCCTATTAAGGATTCTTCCTCTCCGGATCCAGCTAATATTGTATATAATATTAGAAATTATTTATATGATCTTTATAATCAATATTATGTTAAATATGGAACACAAACTAATATTTCTGAAACACAACAACCTACTACTACTAATTTAAAACTTACAAAAGCCCAACTTTTATTAAAAGAACGGACGAAACGTCCACGAGGATCCTCAAGTTCCACACAGGAACTTGAGAATTATTTTACGACTTCTTTTGATTTTAATGAAGCAGATAGCGAAGACTTCGACATCTTGAAGTGGTGGTCACAGAAGGCTCAAAGCTTTCCCGTTCTCTCCGTGATCGTAAAAGAAATTTTAGCTTCTCCAGTGTCGACTGTTGCTGTGGAGCAGACGTTCAGTGCCGGCGGCAACATATTAGATGAACGACGATCAACCATGTCTCCCGACTCATTGGAAGCTCAAGCATTACTTGATGATTGGACCAGAGCCGAAAAGCGAATCCAAGGAATGCAACTTTCAGAAGACGAAGCCGAAGAATTTGATACCGAAGGAACAAATACAACGGGAACGGGAGGAAATACAAGTGAGTGAGAAATGTAAAAAATGTAAAAGGGTAAAAATATAAAAGAACTACATGGGCTTTGATTCCCCTATACCCTAAGGGGATATGTAGGCAACTTATATAAGTGCAAGCCCTTTTTTAATAAAATTTATTTTTTTTTATTTTAATTTTTAATTTTTTTAATATAATAATCTTGAACCGTGCCGAACCGTGCCGAACCGTGAACCGGACCGTGAACCGGCGGTTCCGAACCGTGAACCGTAACCGTCTTGGGCGGTTAAGGTTAAGGGTCGACCTCCCATGAACCGTCGAACCGGCGGTTCCGAACCGTCGAACCGTCGGTTCCGAACCGTGGTCGGGTCTACGGGTGACGTTTGACGATATCAAAGTACATAACTCCTTATGTAGGGAACCGTAGTGACTTCAGGTTTAAGGACTATTCATACCAATAGTCACATGAGAAAATCTATAACACTCATATGACAATCTATGAAACTTTCTCATGGCGGGTCATTCAGTACACATTCTTTAATGTATACCCATGTGTCAACTTGATATCACATATCCATGACTTGTGAGCTCAAGTCATCAGTTGATCTACATGCTAGTCTCCATGCATTAATATTGTCCCTGAATATTAATGTTTGACTAGGAATAATTTAGTAAAGTGTTCTCTACATTATCTCACTATCGATTCAATCAATCGATATAATGTAGATAAGAACCTACTACACAAGGACATTATTATACTTAGTTATTCGGCACAGAATACAAAGTAAGTATAATAACTAAACATGCCTTTATTAGTAATAGAATATGATACAAAATGTCCCTAGTCAATCATCACATAATTGGCTCTAGGGATCCTACTAACAGTTACTCCACCGAGAAGGAGAAGATTCTTATCCGGAGTTTTGGGGCTTGATCTGCCGACGATCAAGGGATCGTCCACCTCACGGGTACGCCAAGGAGTAGGGGCAAGTTATCCCCGAACCTTGTAAAATCTCGTGTATTAGCTGGTTTATTTTCTTTCCGTCTGTTTGTTTCTTTCTGTGCTATTTTTGCATCCGCTGCTAACCCAATCGCAGAAAGAAAAAGAGCAAGATTTGTGTGTCTAGCTATTCACACCCCCTCTCTAGCCATTCAAGGTCCAACATCTTCTTCTTCTTCCCTTGTATCCATCTTCCCCTTGAGGCTTGTGGCTTGGTCTAGAAAAGCAAGAGATTGCCTCCTCCTTTGGCCGACGGCGCAAGCACAAAAGGGAGGAGGTGGTGGTGCCGCCGACACAAACTAGGTGGAGGTGACCGGGTGGCTTGGTATAGAGGGAAAGAATTCTCTCTTTCCCTTCTTCTTCTTCATCTTCTTCTTCCTTCTTTGTCTACTCGGTGGATGACGCAAGGTGGAAGGAGGGTTTCCTTCTCTTGACCAGCAGCACATCTTGAAGAAAGAAGGGAGTCTTTCCTTCTTTAGTTGGCGCAACCAAGAAGAGAAGGAAGGAGGGTCTTGGTGGCTTTCGGTTCTTGGTAGATCGTCGCCTACATGACTGATCCCAGCTTTGCCTACGGGTAGTATGGCCCGCAAAGCCAGCCAGCCTAGCGCCATGAAGGTCCAGCAGATGGACCCACTAAGACCTCACTCGAGGGGTCCTTGAGCCAGGAAGCGCCCCGAGGTGCTATCCAGCCAGCGAGGAGCAGGGTCGGTCAGGTCGGCCCCAAGCTCCCCTGGCTTGGTCACCTTGACCCCCGCCTCGATCCAAATCGGGGTCGGGCTAGCCAGTCAGACGTGTGGTGACCCACACTCCCCCAACTATCCAGCAGAATCAGCCAGACACGACCCAACAAATCCCCGACTCAGGGCGTATCCTGCGCCTCAACTCTCCCAGGCGGACGCGTGGCGGCCCACGCTCCCTGGCCATTATCCGACCTGGTCCTCGACACTCGGGCCCGCCGGTCGGCGCTCAGGTCACGTACTATCTCGTCCCTACACCCCCTATGTCATTATATCCGGGGTACAGCCTTGATGTCGGGGTACTACACACCTTACCTATTCCTGACACACCATCGCGGTCAGTCCGCCCCGTTCAGTACCACCGTACTACTCGAGCACTCCGCACCCTGTCGCGGTACTCCCAAGTGCTCTCATACGAGCTGACAGGTATCACACCCCTGTCTCGTCGACACGGACAAGGGTTGTCAGCTCCCCCGGTTATATAAGCCCTCCACTCCTCATTCTGCAGGTATGCGCGCGAGCCCTCCCTACTACTGCATTTCAATTCAGCTCCACTATATTTCCTGCGGATACTGACTTGACCGTCGGAGTACCTGATCGGGGAAACTCCCCGACGAGTTTGCTAACTGTCATTGTTTTGCAGGCAAGAGCCAACTCGGAGCCAGATCAGCACCACCTTGGCAGCTCGTTTCGCTCGAGAGACCATCTCGCCCTTGGAACTTCCACCTCGCTTCGTGACAGGATCAACGACGTCCAAGAAGAGGTCGGGTCATACAATAGAAGATCGCGAGGTAAACAAGAAGGTATAATTCTTGTTTGGATCCTTTCCATTGATCTTATTATTATTGTATGTTGATTGTTTGATTATTATTCATCATTTTATGTTGATAATAATCTTAGACCCCGATGATAAATATAAAAATCGGCGATCCACTCGTTATCTATTCCACGGCTAATCGGCTGGACGAGATTGATTGCTGAACAACTTGTTTGTTCAAGCGGTCGTTCGAATCAGTTAGCACAATGATGAGATGGTCGTTTGGGAAATAGATTTCCATTCGGATTGAAAATTTTAATCCGTGGACATGAAGAAATTTCCCATGCATGACCCGGAATCTCCGTGAGGAAATCCAATAATGTTATACGAGATGTAATATGTGTGATGCACGGATGAAATACTAGTTTCAATAATATTATAGAGTTAATAAAAATTATTTATTTAATTTTAATCAAAATTGTATGCCTACAATATTATTATATTAAAATAATTTAATCAACGTCATAAACTTTTTTAAATTTTATTAAAATTATTTTAAATTGCTTAAAATCATTTTCAAAACGATTATAATAACTATTTAGCTAGCTATCGTAAAATTGTAATTGAAACCTAAATAATGTTATAATAATTATATTAAATATTGCAGGTTGAAGTTGCTACCAAGTAGCTGTCATAGCCCTCATGTCATAATTAATCTCGGTAATTATGGATAAATTTGTAAAAGTCGAATTCCGATAAAAAAAAATCATGGATATATCCTCCCAGGAGTAGATATAATTTTTTAATTTATTATTTTACATAGTGTCGTGAGATCCCTATCTACATTATATGTTATAAGTTTTTTTCCTAAATATGACGTTAATCTGGAATATTGAATTTCTAGACTGTTCACTCCATTCATTATTAATGTTTCTTGATTTATCTTATTGATCGATAGAAAATTTTTATGAGATAAAATTGATCATCTCAAATTCGTCAGCTATCATCCAATTTATTTTTTCCAATATACCCAACAGTTATGTGTTGTAATAATTAGTTTGCTATAGTAGTTGAAAAATAAAAATTATCAAAATATTATAATAATATTTATAAGAGTATTCTAGGAATAAAATAGGGCATAAATGTAGAATACATGTAGACCCGACCACGGTTTGAATCGACAGTTCGGAACCGATGGTTCGAAATCGTCGGTTCGACGGTTTGTAGGAAGTCGACCACTAACCTTAACTGCCCAAGCCGGATACGGTTCACTGTTCGGAACTGCCGATTCACGGTTCGTCACGGTTCGAGATTATTATATTAAAAAAATTAAAATTTAAAATATAAAATTTATTAAAAAAGACTTGCACTTATATAAATTGCCTACGTATCTCCTTAGGGTGTAGGGGAATCAAAGTCCACGTAGTTCTTTTACATTTTTACCTTTTTATAATTTTTATCACTCGCTTCCATTTCTCCCGTTCCCGTTGTATTCGTTCCTTCGGTATCAAATTCTTCGACTTCGTCTTCTGAAAGTTGCATTCCTTGGATTCTTTTATCGGCTCTGGTCCAATCGTCTAGTAATGCTTAAGCTTCCAATGAGTCGGGAGACATAGTTGATCGCCGTTCATCTAATATGTTGCCGCCAACACTGAACATCTGCTCTACAACAACAGTTGACACTGGACAAGCTAAAATTTCTTTTGCGATCACGGAGAGAACAGGAAAGCTTTGAGCCTTCTATGACCACCACTTCAAGATATCAAAATTTTCGCTATCTGCTTCATTAAAATCAAAAGAAGTCGTAAAATAATTCTCAAGTTCCTGTGTAGAACTTGAGGATCCTCGTGGACGTTTCATTTGTTCTTTTAATAAAAGTTATGCTTTTGTAAGTTTTAAATTAGTACTAGTAGGTTGTTGTGTTTTATAAATATTAGTTTGTATTCCATATTTAATATAATATTGATTATAAATATCATATAAATAATTTCTAATATTATTTATAATATTAATTGGATCCGGAGAGGAAGATCTTGAATGGGAATTAAAGCGTTTTAATATAAAGTTAACATTTCTTGTAAAACTTCTAATTTAAATCTAGGATCTAAAGCAAATGTAATTAAATAAATTTCAGGAATAAAATAAATGAATTCCTATTTAGTTTTCATAGCTAATATGCAAGAAGTTAAAGTTTCATTATTGATATGTTCATTTAATATTAATATTATACTAGAAAAATTTACTAAAACTAAATGAACAGTGGGATAATAAACACCGAAAAGTTGTTCAGTTGCATCGTTAAATACTTTTAAAATTTCACAAATATTATTACAAATATGTCATTGTTGTGAAAATAAATATATATTAGTATTACTATTTTGTGCAAAAAATAAACATAATAAATCTTTATATTGAAATGAATATTGTAATAATTGATATGTTGAATTCCAACGTGTTGGAACATCACGTGGAAATTTTTTAAGTTTCATTCCATTAGCTTTACAAATTCTACCCTATTGTTTCATCATAGATATGACAACCATAAATATGAAATTGTGATTCTAATTGATTGAATATAATTTTCTAAAAGTTTTAATATATTTTGAACACATAAATTTAAAACATGACATACTTAACGAATATGAAAAAATAAACCATCAATAACAGGTTGACAAACAAATTTTAGTTCATCTATAGAAGCGGTATTAGAACTAGCATTATCTAATGAAATTGAAAATATTTTATGAGACAATCCATATTCTTCTAAAATTAAACATAATAATTGTGCAATGTTATGGGCAGTATGTGATTCTTCAAAAACGCTATAAGCTAACAATATTTTTTGGAGGATCCAAGAGTTATCAATCCAATGGCAAGTCACACCCACATAAGAATGAGTTTGTCAATGATCACTCCAAATATCACAACATAAAAAAAGTTTATTATTTAATTTACTAAATTCATCAATTAAATTATTTTTTCCTTATTTTACTAATCTTTTAATTATACGAGTAAGTGTAAACCTAGGAACACGTTTAGCAGTTGGATTAAGAGGTTCTTTACAAAAACCTTCAAATGTGCATTTAGATCCAAAACTAAAAAAAGATGTTATACGGAAACAAATTTAGCTAATAATTCTCTTAATTTATTATTCGAATATAAAAATAAACCAGAATCAGTACTACTACCATTAGAAAATCTTGATAATTGTGTTTGAGAGCGATCAAGTTTATATTCTGTCGGGTGCTTCATTTCTACATGTCGTTTTAACGACCCATAGCCACCGCCGGTTTGGAATTTGTAGGAAACATTGCAATGCTTACATTTTGCACGCAATTCTCCCGACGGAAGTGTGATCTTCTCAAAATGTTTAGTGAAAATAAAAGATTTTAAAGGAAGATTTTCCCAAACCTTATAAGTAATTGCATCGGTACTTCCTTGCATTTCGGGCATCGGAAGATATTGGGGCTGAGCTTTTGTCTCATCATCGGTGAATTGAATTTGAATGTTAGGATTCTCGTACGCTATTTCTTTTCCCCTCCGAGATCGAGATGATGAAGTTCCGTGACCACCTTCCTGTTAGGATCGATACGTACGCTAGAGGGGGGGTGAATAGCGTTTCGAAGCCCCTTCTTCCTGCACGGTTAGTTTGCACAGCGGAATATACAATAAAAACAATCAAACAAATACTAACCAATGCTAACAGCGATGATTTAGTTGGTATCCACCCCGGTCGGGTGACTAATCCAACAATCCTTCGGCGGATCAAACCCCGGATAACCTCCGGCTAGAACTCGTCGCTCCTTGTGGGTGGAGAAACCTCGCCACAACACCAAGGACACTTAGAGAACAAAGTAGACTACTATCTTGCCTTAGCCAAGCAAGATTCGTCAGAAAACCCCAGCCCGATCGAGTCCCCTTTTAAATAGATTCGGGTTGGAAATCATGCCACCAGTCGACTGCTCCAGGGGCAGTCGACTGGTACCACTAAAATCCGACCGTTACGCCCCAACATTCGAATTCTGAGTTGTTTCCAGCCTTCACCAGTCGACTGCCCCCAGGGGTAGTCGACTGCTCCGAAGGAAAAATCCTTCTGTGAGATCCAGCAGTCAACTGCCTCCGGGCCAGTCGACTGCCCTGCTTACCAGCCTAGGGTTTAGCCTCCCCGAGTACATTTCACTCAGCTCTTGACCCCTAGGACTTCCCGAGTACATTCACACAACACTCGTACCCTCATGGCTCGACTGACTCCTCCTCCGCAGTCTCGACTATCGCCTTCGCGCCCTCTTCATCTTCGGCTCCCGTCCCTCGGATGCACGCAAGCCTCCAGCTTGCCTCCATGCCATCCTTCACGCATGCCTCGAAGTCTGCGCCCATCAGCTCATCGTCCCTGCACTCCATGGTCCCTCAGATGCGCACGCCAGCCTCCAGCTGGCCTCCATGCCATCCTTCACCGTACCGAGGTCGTCCAGTCAAATCCACATGCGTAACCTGTACAACCTGCACACTCAACATACGCATATCAAATACAAGGATAAACCTAACTTAAACTCTTTGCCCAAACATCAAAACCCATGGTCACTCCGGACCATCTTAGGGCCGATTGCTCCAACAATCTCCCCCTTTTTGATGTTTGGCAATCCGTTTAAGTTAGGAAAGCAAGATAGTAGTCAATAGCAAAAACCATGCTAAAATAAATGCATATGCAATGCAAAATGGATCCTATCCCAAGGCATCCTACACCTAACCCTCCAAGTTAGGATTTTCTAACACCTAGCCCTCCAGGCTAGGATTTTCCCACCTAACCCTCTAAGTTAGGATATTTCACCAACATGGGCTTTTTAAAGCTTCACCCAAGCTCCCCTTACATTGGACTTACAAAGGCTTTTTAAGAACCTCTCCCAGGTTCCCCTTACGCCAAGAAGGGAGCAACCATGCTCCCCCTTAATCTCAACTCCCCCTAAACCTAGGGTTTCATGCAAAGGTAAGTTTGGTTTCCCAACTTAAACCCAAACTTCTCTCCCCCTTTGCCATACATCAAAAAGACCCCAATAATTATCCAATTAATGGTTCTTTTAATCCTTAATGACCATAAACAATGTGTACTAGCCCCCCATACACTTGTTTTGCATCATTTGGACCCCAAACCAGTTGCTGATACAAAAATTGGCCTTGACCAGTCGACTGCCATAATGGCAGTCGACTGATACTCTGAAAGTCTGAAATTTCAGCATTTCTGACGAAGTTCAGAAATGCGCCAAAAATTCCACAAATCTCCAAAAATTTCCAAATTTTGTGGAGAGGTTTGTGGTACCCATATCTACTTGGGAAAAATACATTTCAAAATGTATCTATCACCATTCCTAAGTTTGACACAAAACCCAAAACTAGCTAAAAAGTTCAATAAACTCTTGATCTAAAGTCCTAGTTTTGGTTTCCTCTTGATGTCTTTGCCCATTCCAACCCACAATGCATCCCTAGCATTGATTTACATGAAAATTACACACCAAAAACTAATCTTCATGCAATATGACCCCAATGTCATATTTCCATGCATGAAACTCAAAAACATCGTGCCAAAACCCAAGAATTGAGACTCAAGTCCGTCTCTAATTCATTTGGCACACTCTATGGTTCATCTAGACCTCTAGGAGCACCCCCTACCAAGGTCCATTCACTATATATCCCAAAGGATCATAGAGCTCCCCTTGAACTCTTAGCCCTAGCCACCTCCCTAGGTGACTCAAGAAACACTAGACCACACCGGTGTTCCCCCGGTGACCCTTGGCCTACAAAATTAACATTCTTAACCTTGGACACCTTGTCCTTGGTTAAGTCACTCTCTTTACCCTTGGATGGCATCCCCTTGCCATCCTTGGACCTTCCCTCCTTACTAAGATTGTATGTTTTCCCAACATACTTCTTTCCATTGCCCTTGGAGGTCTTAGATCGGTACCCCAATCCCGATCTATCATAGTTGGGTTTCAAACTACCCAACACCATGTCTAGACTTTTAGATCCAATCTTGAATCTTTCTAAGGTCTTTTCTAAAGTATCAAGTCTTGCCCTCAAGGCTTGATTTTCCCTCTCTAAGTCCTTGAGCTTGGTTTCCATATGTCCACCTTGGACATTTCTAGGCCTACCTATTTTCTTAGGCATTTGTTTCCCTTCCTTGGGGTTAATGCCTTTAGCCTTGGATACATAGATCTTAGGCCTATCATGATGCATGCTTTTTCTAGAGTAGTGATCTACCTTGTTATCCTTATTCCTATCATTGTACTTAAATCCACAGTTATGTACCATTAAGCAATTTTCATAATTTCTAGCATGCATGAATGAGTGATTTACATGATTTTTCGAATGTAAGGAAGAACTTGAAATTGAATTTCTTTTTAAACTAGAGTTAGGAAATATCTCCCTTACCCTTGTAGTCCTTCCTTGTTGTGAGTTTTGCTTTCTTCTCTCTTCTTTTCCCATCTCCTAAGGTGCTCCATCTTCTTTAGCTCCTTCTTCCTTGGGCACTTGGTGTGAAAATGTCCCATCTCTCCACATGTAAAGCATCTAATCTTCATTTTCTTTTCTTGGTCTCCTCCATTCCTACAACCCATATTAGATATAAATTGAATGGACTTGGGTTTAGGGATTACCTCTCTTTTACCTTTTGGGCACTTATCCTTGTAGTGCCCCTTCTCATTACACCCAAAGCACGTAATGTGATCTTTCTTCTTTGCTTTGGTGGAGGTAGATGCTAGGTTGATTACTTCTTCAACTTTTGACGATGTGGAGGCTTCCTCTTGATCATGTGTAGATGAGGGTCTCTCCTCCCCCTCAATCTTTGAACTCGATGCATCTTCTTCTTCTCTTGAGGAGGTTGATGATCTTTCACTTAGCTCCTCTTCCTCACTTGAAGAAGTTGACACTTCTTCCTTCTCGTGAGCAATTGAGCCCGTTTCCTTCAGCTCTTCCACCACTTGACCTTGTATAGGGTTTTTATGAAATCCTTTGACTTTATTCCACAATTCATGTGCATCTCTATATTCACCTACACGCTTCAAAATGTTATTAGGCAAAATATCAATTAAAATACTAATTACCTTCTTGTTTGCTCTCGCTTGATCTTGTTGTTCTTGACTCCAATATCTAGGCCTAAACCTCTTCCCGTGCTTATCCTTTGGAGTCTCATATGGCTCTTCAAGCGCAATCCTTTGTTCCCACTCCATCGCGAACCACGTCTCCATCCGTGACTCCCAATACCCAAAGTCTTCATGATCGTAGGTCGGCGGAGTGTAGATGTTGTCCCCAAGTTTATCTTCACCTTCCATTTCCTCTAGCGTATGCTCCCTCGGCGGTTAGTCCGATCAAGAGCGGTCCTTCGCTTTGATACCAATTGTTAGGATCGATACGTACGCTAGAGGGGGGTGAATAGCGTTTCGAAGCCCCTTCTTCCTGCACGGTTAGTTTGCACAGCGGAATATACAATAAAAACAATCAAACAAATACTAACCAATGCTAACAGCGATGATTTAGTTGGTATCCACCCCGGTCGGGTGACTAATCCAACAATCCTTCGGCGGATCAAACCCCGGATAACCTCCGGCTAGAACTCGTCGCTCCTTGTGGGTGGAGAAACCTCGCCACAACACCAAGGACACTTAGAGAACAAAGTAGACTACTATCTTGCCTTAGCCAAGCAAGATTCGTCAGAAAACCCCAGCCCGATCGAGTCCCCTTTTAAATAGATTCGGGCTGGAAATCACGCCACCAGTCGACTGCTCCAGGGGCAGTCGACTGGTACCACTAAAATCCGACCGTTACGCCCCAACGTTCGAATTCTGAGCTGTTTCCAGCCTTCACCAGTCGACTGCCCCCAGGGGCAGTCGACTGCCCCAGTCGACTGCCCCCAGTGGCAGTCGACTGTTCCGAAGGAAAAATCCTTCTGTGAGATCCAGCAGTCGACTGCCTCCGGGCCAGTCGACTGCCCTGCTTACCAGCCTAGGGTTTAGCCTCCCCGAGTACATTCCACTCAGCTCTTGACCCCTAGGACTTCCCGAGTACATTCACACAGCACTCGTACCCTCACGACTCGACTGACTCCTCCTCCGCAGTCTCGACTATCGCCTTCGCGCCCTCTTCATCTTCGGCTCCCGTCTCTCGGATGCACGCAAGCCTCCAGCTTGCCTCTATGACATCCTTTACACATGCCTTGAAGTCCGCGCCCATCAGCTCATCGTCCCTGCACTCCATGGTCCCTTAGATGTGCACGCCAGCCTCCAGCTGGCCTCCATGCCATCCTTCACCGTACCGAGGTCATCCAGTCAAATCCATATGCGTAACCTGTACAACCTGCACACTCAACATACGCATATCAAATACAAGGATAAACCTAACTTAAACCCTTTGCCCAAACATCAAAACCCATGGTCACTCCGGACCATCTTAGGGTCGATTGCTCCAACACTTCCATTATCGTCGAAAGATGAAGAACGCGTAGAGAATATGAAGTTGAGACTTGAGAATGAGAGATTGGGAGAAGAGAAGATGTGTGGGAAAATGATGAAATGAACTCCCTATTTATAGAGTTTGGATTATAACGATCACTAAATAATAGTCATTGATAAAAAAATGGTCAAATGATCTTAACCGTTGAAAAAAAATAAAAAAAGAGACCTCCAACGGACCGGCGGTTCGCAGCCGTTGGAACCGGCGATTTCCTCCCCCTTGAAACGGAACCAGATCCGAACCGCCAGTTAACCGACAGTTCGGAGCCGTTGGAACCGGCGGTTTCCTCCCCCCTGAACCGGAATTGGTCTGTCATCCTGTCGGGCCGGTTCCGGTTCAGCCCGACGAACCAGGTCAACGAGCCACCCGGCCTGCCCGTTGACCCGGATCGGGTCCAGGCCGGACCCAGCCAGTGGGCAAGTCTAAATGCATGCCCTTTAGAATTTTTACTATTTAAAATATTTTTTATATTGCATTTTTCATTTTTTAGATATGATTAACTATTTTTGTCATTTTTAAAATATTTTTTATATTGTATTTTTCATTTTTAGATTTGATTAACTAGGGAGGTTAATTCGGGTGGTTAGGCCAGATTCAGATCAACTTGGATTTTTTTTAAACTTTCAACCCGAATTCGAATTCAATTCAAAAATTTTCAACCTGAAACCCTTCAACCCAAATTGGACCCGAACCTGAAATTTTTTTAACCCTAATCTGATTTTTTTAAGATCCATTTGGATCTAGTCGGATTTATTTTTTAAACCCATGTAATTAACCATAACTCATGATATATATTTATTTAAAAAAATTGGGGCACATGCTCTTTAAGTCCTAAAGTTAATATTAAATTGATAATTCTGATATTAAACTTTTGAAAATACTTTTATAGTCCGAAAGTTGAATGTTTATTTTTTTTAGTCCTAAATTTTAAAAGTAACAATTTTAATGTCATATAATGGGAGATGTCTCAAGTCCTTTTTTTAAAAAAATTATGATTAAACACTATAACCCAATTAGGAAGGTGAACCCTAAGGGTTTTCAATTTTTAATTTTTTTAGCTTGAAAACTATAATTCAATTGAGAAGGTAAACCTTAGGAGTTTTTTATTTTTATTTTTTTTTGTTTTAGCACTATAACGTAATTGATAAGGAGAACCGTAGGGGTTTTCGGTATTTAATTTTTTTCTTAACTTGAACACTATAATCGAATTGGGAAGGTGAAATCTAGAAATTTTTTATTTTTTTAACTTAAACACAATAATCCAATTTGAAAGATGAATCCTAAATTAAAATAAAAATAAAGAGTTAATTTGGGGATTTTTTTTTAAAGTTTAGAGTTAGAATAGCTCATTTAATATAAATGTGGTATCAAAATGTATTTTGAAAAAAAAATTATAATAAATTTTATAGGAATAATTTATTTATAGCGCGAACACCTACTAGGGTTTCATTTGTGGATTTCATTCCCATTACTCCACGCTGCTCCGTCCGCTAGGATACTCCACGCTGCTCCGTCCGCTAGGATACTAAAACCGCGAAGTTTAGCATCAATGGCCAGCCAGTCCGATCCCCAGCTCTCCTTACTCTCTGCTCCGGAGGTCCGTATGTATATCCCTCGTTCCATCCTGTCACATAGATCGATGTTTTATCATGCTTTGGTTTTTAGGTGGAGTTTCTTGCTGAGGATGAGTTGGTGGAGATTGTTCCCAACATCAAAATGGAGTCTTTGAACATGATCTGTGTAATCTTATCTATTTCTTCGTCGTTGCTTTTTCGTAATCTGAATCTGTGGGGTTCATGGTGGTTTCGATGCGCTTCTAAGGACAGGGAGATTTTGGCCCCTTTTTTCCGCAAATTGCTTGCAAAGTACCATTTTGGCTTGCTGTAGCTCTGAAGAAGCGTGGGAAGTTCACCATCCGCGCACCAGAGTGGATGTCGATCGGTGAGAGTTTGTTCAGTTTGTGGAAAATTTATATTGGTTCCGTTGCTTTTGTGGTGCTTAAAAAATGGGAAAGTATGATATCCATGTTAGCCTCCACTGTAATCTAGTGCTTTGCTGGCAGAGGCAGCATATTCTTGAAGATGCATTGATTGAATTTTTTGTTTAATAGGCATGCCAATCCGGTAGATCCTGATTGTTTTTTTATATATTTTTCCTGATATAGTCTTTGGTCGGCACCTAATACCTTAACCAATCTACCAGCACTCTATGAATTAGCACCAAGTGGATATAAAGAAAGCAGGAGAAGTGATATTTCTTGGTTTTCATGCTGTCTACTAGTTGTTTTCTTATACACACTGAGTCATTGACTGATGTGGAAATTCTTCCTAGGAAAATGATATTCTCGGTGAAAAATCTCAAGGAAAAGCTCAGTGAATGACGTGGCACTTTGGCAGCTATCCCCGACGGGTTCACCGTGCCCCCAGGGTGTAGTTTGATTTGGGGCGGTGTCCGAGCGATAATCGGACGTATACATGCAAAGTGCCACGTTATTCACTGAGCGTTTCATTGAGTTTTTTCACTGAGTGTATCAGAACTCTTCTTCCTATCCATTTATTGTGTCCTTAATGCAAATTCTACCTAATTACCAAGTACATCTGTCATTTTTTATTGAAATTATGTGATTAGTGTCATATGCAATGTGTTTGATGAATATGTACAATTCCATTAATTGGAGGCTTAGAGCATCAAACAATGTGACACTTTCAGAACTTTGCCTGTACTGTGACACATTGTCTCATGGATCATTCAAACTACTTATAGCTTTGCCAAAGTAGCTTGTTTTTTGTTCCCAAAATCAGCTGAACTCTCTTGATCCCTATTTGCACGTAGGCATTGTCTAAATCTCAGTTTTTATATTCGTTGACTGTGAACTTGTTGTTCCAGATATTGCTGTTAGCATTGATTGTCTTAAACTTCTTATTTGTCATTGTTATGTTTTGCTTTGTATTAGCTTAGCTTTATTGATATGTCATATCGCCATTTTGACTTAAGTTGCTGTCTTGCTGATTTTTATCTGTAGATAAACTGACACGAGTACTCGAAGCAGAAAGAGAGACACCTAGGGAATTTCAACCATTGCCTTTTCACTACATTGAAATTTCAAAGCTTCTATTTGAACAGTACGCGTCGATCCCATGTATACTTTTTGTTTCCTTATTTTGTTGCCATTTTTGACATTCTATCTATGCCTAATAATCATTTTCAGTGCTCATGATGATGTTCAAGATATATACATGGTGAGATTGAATGCACACATACATTTTTCAATATTGTTTTTCTCTTCGCTTTTGGTAAGTTGTAATTGTGCAGGTGAGATCTTTAATTGAAGATATCAGAGATGTGAGGTTTCATAAGGTAGAATCTGGTTTAGAGAATATATCTGGTCGTACACATGCAGTGAAGGTTTGTGTAAACTGAATCCTTTTATTCCGACCATTTCAGGGCATTTTCATTTGTTTTGTTCTCATACGGTTGTTAGTGTCTACTTATGAGAAAGTAATGAGAACTCGATGAAACACTAACTTGGAACTTGAATCAATTTGGTCATCTAACAGAATTTTGACCGCCTAGGAAGTAATAACCTAACACATTGATGTTAAACCAAATGTTTAGTTCGTTTTGCACTTTCATCTTGTATCAAAATAAAAGAAGTCGCAGATCATAAATACAATAGGATTGTGCTTAGGCATCTTAGTTTATATCTTTTTCATGTTCCGTCACTTATTACTGTTGGGAAGTTTAATCCTTCAATAATTCCGAATATATCTCCTCGGTATTTGACTTAGTCGATTCACGACCGTCGGAACTTCCGGAAGGTTGCTTTCGGAGGAAGCAAACTGATTGGTATTTCACGTCGAGGCTAGTGTTCGACACTATCTCCGTAAAACGATATTGCTCCGCTACAGGTGCTCACGGATAGCAGCAATTCGTTCCCAAGATACAACGACGTCGTCTCGGAATAGTAGCACTTCAAATTCCGAGACCGATGAACCTTCCGTAGGCTTCTCGGACTCTCGATGCAGAAGAGGTAGGAGTGCAAATGCTTATAGATTGCAATGCTTGAATGAATGAAATGATCTAGTGGAGGGATCTATTTATACTGAGTGAAGAGGTAAGTACCCTTTGGTTCGGACAAATCTGGACCGTTAATAATGAAAGGGTATAACCCTTTAAAGGTCATTTAATCTCGTCCATTGATCTGAAGAGTTATAACTCTTCAGATTCATCATGATCTCAGTCGTCAGATTAGATCAGTTAATCCGACGCCTTAGATCCATTCTCCCTCTTCACATTCAGATCTTTGATCTGACGCTCCAGATCGCACCATCTTGCGATCTGTCCAGATCCTTGATCCTACGGCCACCATTGAGCGTATCTTGAACAATTAATTTCTCATTCACCCTTAATCGGTTTTGAGCAAATAAATAGTCCAGATTTATCTACGTGAAACGTAGATTTCGATTTTGAAGTCAAACTTGACTTTCAACGATCGATGGCATCAAAATCGTATCCAACAATTCCCCACATGAATGGAAATTAATGCATGTATTGTATGTATGCATGCTGACACTTTATAAGAGTCCAATCGATAAGTCAATGCATCGGGAAAGGTAGCTTGTGACTTTGAACCTTCCGTAGTGGAATGCTATCGAGCATACTAGGCTGCGCAGTGAACGTGATGTCTTGAACTGCTTAGCTGTTGGTGTATACTAAGACAATAACACCCACACAGAGACTCATCTCACCTACTTTTAGTTCTCATGGGTTGGTTCCGTTTCGGCCATGGACACCATCTTGGATTCATGAGTGTTTCATTGAAGCGGCCTGTCTTCACACTCACATAGGTGGCACTTCTATCAAGAGTATCCTACTATACTCCACCTTGTAAAGGTATAGAAGTCATTAAAAGCATAAGCTTAGCCTCACTACATGTGGTAGGGCAGCACCAATTCATCCTAGGATTGGGATAGAGATAACGTATCTCTTGTGCTGTTACACAACTTCTGTAACTTTGTTGTCCCATTGAACCAAGATCTTGGGATCTCCAGTCAACAAGGTTGGGTTACCGCTACAGTTGTTTTTAGTTGTAGAATTTTAATCCCATTCCTCTTGATGAGCAGTATACTTGATCTCGATTTAGCCCCTTCGTAAGGGGATCTGCCAAATTATCCTTAGATTTGACATAGTCGATTGCAATCACTCCGTTCGAAATCAACTGCCTAATGGTATTGTGTCGACGACGTATATGTCGTGACTTACCATTATACATACTACTCTGTACCCTTCCAATTGCTGATTGACTATCACAGTGGATCAGTACGGCAGACACAGGTTTTGTCCAGCTCGGAATATCTTCCAAGAAATTTCGCAGCCATTCAGCTTCTTCAGCTGCTTTGTCAAGAGCTATAAACTCGGATTCCATAGTTGACCGAGCAATGCACGTTTGCTTAGTGGATTTCCAAGATACTGCTCCCCCACCGATCGTGAATACATATCCACTAGTCGATTTGGAGTCTTTTGTATCTGATATCCAATTAGCATCACAATATCCTTCCAAAACAGCGGGATATTTTTCGTAATGTAATCCGTAGTTCATAGTATATTTTAAATATCTAAGAACTCGCATCAATGCTTTCCAATGGGTGTCGTTTGGATTACTCGTAAAACGACTTAGTTTGTTGACCACACAGGTAATATCCGGACGTGTGCAGTTTGTGAGATACATCAAATTGCCTATTATCCGAGAATATTCTAATTGTGATATGGGTTCACCATGGTTCTTTGCTAAGTGTTGACTTAGATCCATAGGTGTTTTCACTGTAGAGAGATCGTTAGCATTGAATCTTTTCAATACTGACTCTACATAATGGGTTTGTGTTAAAACTATCCCATCGGATGTTCTGAGAATTTTAATTCCCAATATGACATCTGTTAGACCCATATCTTTCATATCGAAATTGATGGTCAACATTTTCTTAGTACTTATGATTGCATCATGATTACTTCCCATTATAAGCATGTCGTCTACGTATAGACAGACAATTACATAATTTTGAGGTGTGCTCTTGACATAAATGCATTTGTCACATTCATTTATTCTGAATTCGTTTGACAGCATTATTTTGTCAAATTTTTCGTGCCATTGTTTTGGCGCTTGTTTAAGTCCGTACAACGACTTAACAAGTCTACACACCTTTCCTTCATTTCCAGGAGCTACGAACCCCTCGGGTTGCTCCATGTAGATTTTTTCTTCCAACTCACCATTTAAGAACGCAGTTTTAACATCCATTTGATGTATTTCAAGGTCATATAGTGTTGTGATAGCTATCAGCACTCATATGAACGTAATCCTTGTCACCGGTGAGTAGGTATCGAAGTAATCAAGACCTTCCTTTTGCTTGTATCCTTTGGCTACAAGTCTGGCCTTATACTTGTCAACCGATCCATCAGCTTTATACTTGCGTTTTAGTATCCACTTACAACCTAGTGGTTTAGCACCAGAAGGAAGGTCTACTAATTCCCAAGTATGGTTATTCATGATGGACTCGATTTCACTATTGACAGCTTCTTTCCATAATGGGGCGTCGGGACTAGAGAGAGCTTCGCTTAAAGTTCTTGGGTCCACTTCTGACATGAAGGTCATGAAATCTGGCCCGAACGATTTCTCAACTCTAGCCCGTTTGCTCCGACGTGGCTCTTCGCTTTGATCGTCAATAGTTCTTTTATGACAACTAAGTTCAGGAACGTCATTTTCGTTAGGACTTCCGTTGTCATTATTTTGAATGTTTCCCTTCTTATTAGGGAATATGTTTTCAAAGAATATTGCATTCCGAGATTCTATGGTTGTACCCGCATGAATATCAGGAATGTCTGACTTATGAACTATGAAGCGATATGCACTACTGTTTTGAGCATATCCGACAAATATTGCATCGAACGTTTTAGGTCCGATCTTTACTTGCTTTGGCTTAGGTACTTCGACCTTTGCCAAGCACCCCCACACTTTCAAGTATTTGTATGATGACTCGCGGCCTTTCCATAGTTCATATGGCGTTTTATCATTTTTCTTGTGAGGGATTTTGTTGAGAATGTGATTTGCTGATAATATAGCTTCCCCCCACAAATTCTGGGGTAAACCTGAATTTATCAGCAAAGCATTCATCATTTCTTTTAGTGTCCGATTTTTACGTTCGGCAACACCATTCGATTGAGGTGAGTAAGGTGTCGTTGTTTGATGAATAATGCCAGATTCTGAACAGAATTCTTCAAACGGTGCACCATATTCTCCACCTCTATCGCTACGAATTATTTTAATTCGTTTTTCAAGTTGATTCTCAACTTCTGTTTTGTAGGTTCTGAAAGCTTCTAAGGTTTCGTCTTTACTCCTTAAAAGAAAGACATAACAGAACCTCGTGCAGTCATCGATAAAAGTGATGAAGTACTTCTTATCTCCTCTAGTTTGCACGAATTTTAAGTCACATAGATCACTATGTATTAATTCTAGAGGAGTCGTTGACCTTTCCACCGAATGAAAAGGTAGTCTCGTCATTTTAGCTTCCACGCACACTTCATATTTGTGTGTATCGTTAACATTGATGTTCGGTAATAAATTTAGTTTAACGAGACGTTTCAGCGTATTATTATTGACATGCCCAAGACGATCATGCCATAAATTGAAACACTCAACAACATAGCTGGAAGCTTTTATTTTATTACCATCAAAATTACGATGTATAGTCATTACAACCATTTTGAACAGATTTTGTTCCATATATCCCTTGCCTACGAAGACACCGTTCTTCGTTAGTACAAAGTTGTTGGACTGGAACACTAGTTTGAATCCAGCTTTGACAAGTGCCGATCCAGAAACTAAGTTCTTTCTGATGTCGGGAACATGGAGCACATCAATGAGAGTTAGCTCCTTCCCAGACGTCATTTTTAGAACAACTGTCCCGAGTCCAACAATTGAGGACGTCGTGGAATTGCCCATATAGAGCTTTCTTCCACTTATCGGGGTGTACTTGGAGAACATCGCCTTGTCCGAACAGACGTGGCGGGTTGCTCCAGTATCGATCCACCACTGCTTCGGGTTGTCCACCAAATTGGCTTCGAACACGACCGCAGTGAGATCCAGAGTGTTGAGATCTATGTCAGCGGAGGTTACGACTTGGTTCGCAACATTCTTCTGGCTCTTGGTTGTCTTCTTCGGGCATCTGCAGTCTTTGGACATGTGTCCTGACTTTCCATAATTGTAGCACGTACCCTTGAACTTTTTGCCTTGAGCCTTCTGGTTCGGTTGCTTCAACTTCTTCGTTTTTGGTTCCGTCAGGTTGGACATCTCGTCGACTGTCCGCTTTGTTCCTCTAGAGTCGGATAATTTTCGATTATCCTCCTCTATTCGTAGCCGCAGGATGAGGTCTTCAAGTCCCATCTCCTTCTGCTTGTGCTTTAGGTAATTTTTGAAATCCTTCCATGATGGAGGGAGTTTCTCGATTACCGCAGCAACTTTGAATGACTCGTTCAGCGTCATTCCTTCGACGTCCAAATCATGCATTATCAGTTGCATGTCTTGGACCTGAGACGTGATGCTTTTGGAATCCACCATTTTGAAATCCAAAAACCGGCCGACGATGAATTTCTTCAGTCCGGCGTTCTCGGTTTTGTACTTCTTCTCTAGTGATTCCCACAGAGATTTGGTCGTCTCGATCATGCAATATACGTTGTATAGCGCGTTGTCCAGCGCGTTCAGAACGTAATTGCGGCACAGGAAGTCACCATGAGACCACGCATCGCGAGGAGCGTTACTACCGGAATTGTCTTCCGTAGCGGCTGGCGGGTCTTCACGCAGAAACCGTACAAGGTTTAGCGTGGTTAAGTAGAACAGCATCTTCTGCTGCCATCTTTTGAAGTCGGCTCCATTGAATTTCTTCGGCTTCTCGGCGTGAGGGACGGCGGTGGGTATATCGTTGATTTTGAAGTCGGCTCCGTTCGACTTCTCGGCGTGAGGGACGACGGCGGTTGGTTCATCGTTGACTCTGGCCATATCAGTTTGCCAAATAACTTTATTGTAGATCGAATTCTCTCAATTTGGTGTGGTGGTGTAGTTGGTTACCACCTTAAATTAACAAATAAGAGGTCTCCAATTCGATTCTTCTTGACGTCAATTATTTTATAATAATTGCACCAATATCGTTTTACGATGTTGGGAAGTTTAATCCTTCAATAATTCCGAATATATCTCCTCGGTATTTGACTTAGTCGATTCACGACCGTCGGAACTTCCGGGAGGTTGCTTTCGGAGGAAGCAAACTGATTGGTATTTCACGTCGAGGCTAGTGTTCGACACTATCTCCGTAAACGATATTGCTCCGCTACAGGTGCTCACGGATAGCAGCAATTCGTTCCCAAGATACAACGACGTCGTCTCGGAATAGTAGCACTTCAAATTCCGAGACCGGCGAACCTTCCGTAGGCTTCTTGGACTCTCGATGCAGAAGAGGTAGGAGTGCAAATGCTTATAGATTGCAATGCTTGAATGAATGAAATGATCTAGTGGAGGGATCTATTTATACTGAGTGAAGAGGTAAGTACCCTTTGGTTCGGACAAATCTGGACCGTTAATAATGAAAGGGTATAACCCTTTAAAGGTCATTTAATTTCGTCCATTGATCTGAAGAGTTATAACTCTTCAGATCCATCTTGATCTCGGTCGTCAGATTAGATCAGTTAATCCGACGCCTTAGATCCATTCTCCCTCTTCACATTCAGATCTTTGATCTGACGCTCCAGATCGCACCATCTTGCGATCTGTCCAGATCCTTGATCCTACGGCCACCATTGAGCGTATCTTGAACAATTAATTTCTCATTCACCCTTAATCGGTTTTGAGCAAATAAATAGTCCAGATTTATCTACGCGAAACGTAGATTTCGATTTTGAAGTCAAACTTGACTTTCAACGATCGATGGCATCAAAATCATATCCAACAATCCCCCACATGAATGAAAATTATTGCATGTATTGTATGTATGCATGCTGACACTTTACAAGAGTCCAATCGATAAGTCAATGCATCGGGAAAGGTAGCTTGTGGCTTTGAACCTTCCGTAGTGGAATGCTATCGAGCATACTAGGCTGCGCAGTGAACGTGATGTCTTGAACTGCTCAGCTGTTGGTGTATACTAAGACAATAACACCCACACAGAGACTCATCTCACCTACTTTTAGTTCTCATGGGTTGGTTCCGTTTCGGCCATGGACACCATCTTGGATTCATGAGTGTTTCATTGAAGCGGTCTGTCTTCACACTCACATAGGTGACACTTCTATCAAGAGTATCCTACTATACTCCACCTTGTAAAGGTATAGAAGTCATTAAAAGCATAAGCTTAGCCTCACTACATGTGGTAGGGCAGCACCAATTCATCCTAGGATTGGGATAGAGATAACGTATCTCTTGTGCTGTTACACAACTTCTGCAACTTTGTTGTCCCATTGAACCAAGATCTTGGGATCTCCAGTCAACAAGGTTGGGTTACCGCTACAGTTGTTTTTAGTTGTAGAATTTTAATCTCATTCCTCTTGATGAGCAGTATACTTGATCTCGATTTAGCCCCTTCGTAAGGGGATCTGCCAAATTATCCTTAGATTTGACATAGTCGATTGCAATCACTCCGTTCGAAATCAACTGCCTAATGGTATTGTGTCGACGACGTATATGTCGTGACTTACCATTATACATACTACTCTGTGCCCTTCCAATTGCTGATTGACTATCACAGTGGATCAGTACGGCAGACACAGGTTTTGTTCAGCTCGGAATATCTTCCAAGAAATTCCGCAGTCATTCAGCTTCTTCAGCTGCTTTGTCAAGAGTTATAACTCTTCAGATCCATCTTGATCTTGGTTGTCAGATTAGATCAGTTAATCCGACGCCTTAGATCCATTCTCCCTCTTCACATTCAGATCTTTGATCTGACGCTCCAGATCGCACAATCTTGCGATCTGTCCAGATCCTTGATCCTACGACCACAATTGAGCGTATCTTGAACAATTAATTTCTCATTCACCCTTAATCGGTTTTGAGCAAATAAATAGTCCAGATTTATCTACGCGAAACGTAGATTTCGATTTTGAAGTCAAACTTGACTTTCAACGATCGATGGCATCAAAATCGTATCCAACAATTACCAATAAAAATCTTTCTTTTGCACCAATAAATTGAAAAGGAAGAGATTCTTCGGAAAAAAAGTGATCGAGCACCTGTTACCATTTTCTCGTTACTTTTGTTTATGCAGCTAAAAAATCTCTCTGCAATGGAAGTAAATATAGTGCGGCCGTTCATGATGAGGACTTTACATAAGCATGATAATCCTCAAATCATCCAGCAACACGATATCTCAGGAAAGAAACTGCCACAAGTGTTAGCTCGCAGCACACGAGTAAGTTGGTTATGCATCAGTAATTATCATATTTCAGTAATTATCATATGTCTCTTCGCACCTGAATCAAATGACGAATAGATGTTTATGATTTAGAAGTGACTCGAGGCATTCATGTGCTACATTAAGTATGTTTTAGATTATCAACAGTGAGCTTGATCTCTAGGCCAAATTTTTAAAAGTTATATATCCTTCAAGTTGATCGGAGCATGAATTTTGCGTTTGAATCAGGCTTAACCATAATCTTCGTCATGATTTATCGTGCCTGAGCATGGAAAAAACAGATCTCAATTGCTTTTTCTTTCCATTACTAAAAGAGTAAGCTTTGAGCAAACCTTAAAGTACTGGCTATGCTCTTTTCACATTTTGCAGAATCTGCGGCCGAGGTAGCAACTGACTCGCCCCCATCTGATGATTTCACTCGCTCGCCATGCGACATCGATATGTTTATGTTTAGTTTGCTTCGAGTTCTCTTGGGCCATGAAGTTTACCCTTCATTCGGTTACATGTTGCTAGTTTCTTGTTTGTACTAGTCAATTCTATCTTCTTTTCCTTTGCTTTTGTACCAGACTAAGTCGAAAGTAATTGATAGATAAACATCTAATTCATCCTAACTTTTTTTTAATATCTGTATTATTGTTCAAGTATTTGATCGTTGATACAATTACATTTCTATGGTATTCGAGTATTTGATTATCCATGCAAGAATAGAGCTAGGGGTGTGTTATGGTGCATGGAAGAATGGTTAATCATCATTTTAGATATCTACAATTTAATTTTTAGTTATGATATATTTTATATCATAATTTTTTTTTCAAATGGAACGTGAATCTTCGGACGTTGGGTTTTTAGATTGTTCGTCGCGAGTATTTTTTGATTTATCCTAGCGGTTGGTGGGAAATTGTTATAGAGTCGGGTCGATCGTCCGATATTCGATGTTATTTAATCTCGTTAATCATTTTTTTTAGGAGTGTTAATTCGGATGGATTGAATTCGGGTTGGATTGATATTTTTTTAATCCAAACCGAATTTGAATCAAATTTAATCTACAATTCCAAACCGAATTTTATTTAAGATAAAAAAAATTCAATAGAACGTTTTTTAAAATAAAATTCCATTTAATAAAAATAAAAATTTAAAACACCTTATGTCTTTTTCCCAAAATAATATAAAATATAAATTTTTAATATATTACAAAGGATAAAAATTTAAAAACATTAAAATTATAATTTTTAATATAAATTATAATAATTTTTTTAGAAAAAAGTCAAAAAAAATACCTATTACATATCTATCTATCTATTAATATCTATAAAACACAATTTTTACTACAGTACACATGCAGACGTGACATTCACAGGGAGCTTACGATTCCCGCCTAAACCAAATAGGATATATAATCTTTGCATGTTACATAGAACATGTGGTCTTTGCATGTTACTTTTCATTTTAATTTTTCATTTATTAATAAAAATTGACATATATATATATATATATATTATTACTGAACATGTTATTTGAATTATGTAAGATTCTAATATATCGCACGGGTATTACACTAATTTTTTATAAAAATAGCTCTTATCTATATGTATATTAACTACTAAACATCCTGTCAAAATAATATTTTCATAAATAAAAAATTTAATGAATGAAAATACTTCAAATTCTACATATTCATAAATCATTATTTTTTCATTTTAACAAATTAAATCTTAATTTTAAAAGATTAATTAAATTTGAATTTCTTATATATATAATTAAATTATTTTTTAAATTACGATTACTTAAAATAAGATAAGCATTTGATATTATTTTTTTGAAATTATAAAATTATTTTTAAAATTCTAATAGAATGTATGTGTGTGTATATATAAATAGAAAAGTTTTCTAAAAATAGTAACTACTAAATTTTCTACCTAAATAATATTTTCATAAATAGAAAACCTAATCATATAAATCATTATTTATTCATTTTAAATGGTCAAATTTCATTTTAAAAGGTCAATTAATTTTAAATTTCGCTCTATTTCTACACATATTATATCAAAATTTTAAAACAATTTTAAATGCTTTTACAATTTCATTTACAATCAAATCAATTAACTTAAATTATGTGAAATGAAAATTTAAATCAATGAGAATAAATTTAAAACCTTCATTTAATTTTTATCAAGTATTCCATATATATTCCAATACATATATTTATTTATTATAAATCATAGTCACTTAAAACCTAATATAGATATAAATCCCCAGGTGCCTCACCACACCAGTGATAATCGTGATTTACCTCCTCCGTGTTGGTCCTAGGGCGGGCTGGCGGGGGCGCTGGGGCGAGCGTTTCGCCTTTTGGTAATATAGATATAAATCATTTGATATTATCTAAATTTTTTACATAATAAATTTTTAATTTTATCTTTTTGAAATTATAAAAGTATTTAAAGACATAATAATTTTAATATAGATAGAAATCTAGACATTTATATATACATTTTTATATATATTTCATTTGATTTTAATATCCTAATACATAATTAATGTATTATCAGTTTCTTCATCTATATATCTGTGGCAATTTATCAAAGGACGTACCTAAGAATTGGTATTTACCAAAAGGCGTACCATGGTTTCAATGTTACCAAAGGGCGCACATATTTTAGAAAACTTCCTCTTATACCCCTACCGTCAAGTACTGCATGCAATTCTCTTTCTCTTTCTCTTTCTCTTTGTCAGTAACGAATTTCGAGACGGACCATAAAGAGATGTTCCTTTATATTTTGATTTTTATATTATGGAACCTTTCTCAAAACAAAAAAATATTGAAATTAATTAAAATATTTTTATTAAATTAAAACTAAAAGAACATTTCAGCCGCCCACGTTGGGCCTGAAATGGTTCCATTTCAAGCCCAACGTGGGGCTGAAATGGAACCATTTCAGGCCCAACGTGCCCAATATTAAGGGTCTTTTCTCGATTCTTTATTATTACATTTTAACACCTCGGAGAAGTCCAAATAAACAATGGATAGCAAATTTGAACTCCTTGTAACCTCAGAAATCCACAAGAACTGAAATTTTTACAATCGGAGCTCTCTAGGTCAATCAGTGGCCTTTTAGAGTCATTGGGGCCTAAAATGGAAACATATCAGACTCACGTTTCCATTTCAGGCCCCAATGACTCTAAAAGGCCACTGATTGTCTAGAGAGCTCCGATTGTAAAAATTTCAGTTCCTGTGGATTTCTGAGGTTACAAGGAGTTCAAATTTGCTATCCATTGTTTATTTGGACTTCTCCGAGGTGTTAAAATTTAATAATGAAGAACCGAGAAAACACCTTTAATATTGGGCATGCTGGGCCTGAAACGTTGAGCCTGAAATGGAACCATTTCAGGCCCATGTCAAAATCCACTATTTGACCTAGAGAGCTCCAATTGTAAAAATTTCAGTTCCTGTGAATTTCTGAGGTTACAAGGAGTTCAAATTTGCTATCCATTATTTATTTGGACTTTTCCGAGGTGTTAAAATCTAATAATGAAGAACAGAGAAGAAATCACACATTAGACCTTTTAGGGTCATTGGGCCTGAAATGGTTGGACACCTATTGCATTGGTGATATCTAATATATAGATGTTTGGACACCTAAAACATTATCGCCTACCTCTGACCTCTCTATTCATATGGAATTTTCAAAAATCCAGATATGGGACGTCCATCAGTGGGTTTTGGTCAAAACTCACTGATATTTCTAAACTACTCCTATTTGATTGGTGATATCTAATATATAGATGTTTGGACACCTAAAACATCATCTCCTACCTCTACCCTCTCTATTCATATGGAGCTTTCAGAAATCTAGATATGGGAGGTCCATCAGTGAGTTTTGGTCAAAACCCACTGATATTTCTAAACTACTCCTATTTGATTGATGATATCTAATATATAGATGTTTGAACACCTAAAACATCATCTCCTACCTCTAACCTCTCTATTCATATAGAATTTTCAGAAATCCAGATATGGGAGGTCCATCAGTGAGTTTTGACGTGGGCCTGAAATGTTTCCATTTCAGGCCCCAATGACTCTAAAAGGCCACTGATTGACCTAGAGAGCTCCGATTGTAAAAATTTCAGTTCCTGTGGATTTCTGAGGTTACAAGGAGTTCAAATTTGCTATCCATTGTTTATTTGGACTTCTCCGATGTTTTAAAATGTAATAATGAAGAACCGAGAAAACACCTTTTATATATTAGGTGTTCAAACATTTAATATATAGATGTTTGAACACCTAAAACATCATCTCCTACCTCTAACCTCTCTATTCATATAGAATTTTCAGAAATCCAAATATGGGAGGTCCATCAGTGAGTTTTGACCCATTTCAGGCTCCAATGACTCTAAAAGGCCACTGATTGACCTAGAGACCTCTGATTGTAAAAATTTCAGTTCCTGTGGATTTTTGAGGTTACAAGGAGTTCAAATTTGATATCCATTGTTTATTTGGACTTCTCTGAGGTTTTAAAATGTGATAATGAAGAACCGAGAAAACACCTTTAATATTGGGCACGTTGGGCCTGAAATGGGCACGTTGGGCCTGAAATGGTTCCATTTCAGGCCCAATGACCCTAAAAGGCCTAATGTGTCAAAATCCACTATTTGACCTAGAGAGCTCCGATATCAAAATCCACTATTTGGTCAAAACTCACTAATGAACCTCCCATATCTAGATTTCTGAAAATTCCGTATGAATAGAGAGGTTAGAGGTAGGAGATGATGTTTTAGGTATCCAATCATCTATATATTAGATATCACCAATCAAATAGGAGTAGTTTAGAAATATCAGTGAGTTTTGGTCAAAACTCACTGATGGACCTCCTATATCTGGATTTCAGAAAACTCCATATAAATAGAGAGGGTAGAGGTAGGAGATGATGTTTTATGTGTCCAAACATCTATATATTAGATATCACCAATCAAATAGGAGTAGTTTAGAAATATCAGTGAGTTTTGACCAAAACCCACTGATGAACCTCCCATATCTGGATTTCTGAAAATTTCATATTAATAGAGAGGTCAGAGGTAGGAGATGATGTTTTAGGTGTTCAAATATCTATATATTAGATATCACCAATCAAATAGGAGTGGTTTAGAAATATTAGTGAGTTTTGAACAAAACCCACTGATGGACCTCCCATATTTGGATTTCTGAAAATTCCATATGAATAGAGAGGTCAGAGGTAGGAGATGATGTTTTAGGTGTCCAAACATCTATATATTAGATATCACTAATCAAATAAGAGTAGTTTAGAAATATCAGTGAGTTTTGACCAAAACCCACTGATGGACCTTCCATATCTGGATTTTTGAAAATTCCATATGAATAGAGAGGTCAGAGGTAGGAGATGATGTTTTAGGCGTCCAAATATCTATATATTAGATATCACCAATGTGGGCCTGAAATGGAACCATTTCAGGCCCACGTTGAGCCTGAAATGTTTCCATTTCAGGCCCAATGTGCCCATTTCAGGCCCAACATGCCCAATATTAAAGGTGTTTTCTCGGTTCTTCATTATTACATTTTAACACCTCGGAGAAGTCCAAATAAACAATGGATAGCAAATTTGAACTCCTTGTAACCTCAGAAATCCACAGGAACTGAAATTTTTACAATCGGAGCTCTCTATGTCAATCAGTGGGGTTTTGACACAAGTGACATTTTAGGATCATTGGGCCTGAAATGGAAACATTTCAGGCCCATGTTGGGCCTGAAATGATTCCATTTGAGGCCCCAATGACTCTAAAAGGCCACTGATTGACCTAGAGAGCTCCGATTGTAAAAATTTCAGTTCGTATGGATTTCTGAGGTTACAAGGAGTTCAAATTTGCTATCCATTGTTTATTTGGACTTCTCCGAGGTGTTAAAATGTAATAACGAAGAATCGAGAAAAGACCCTTAATATTGGGCACGTTGGGCCTGAAATGGAAATATTTCAGCCCCACGTTGGGCCTGAAATGGAACCATTTCAGACCCAACGTGGGCGGCTGAAATGTTCTTTTAGTTTTAATATAATAAAAATATTTTAATTAATTTCAATATTTTTTTGTTTTGAGAAAGGTTCCATAATATAAAAATCAAAATATAAAGGAACATCTCTTTATGGTTCGTCTCGAAATTAGTTACTGACAAAGAGAAAGAGAAAGAGAAAGAGAATTGCATGCAGTACTTGACGGTAGGGGTATAAGAGGAAGTTTATTAAAATATGTGCGCCCTTTGGTAACATTGAAATTATGGTACGCCTTTTGATAAATACCAATTCTTAAATATGCCCTTTGGTAAATTACCGATATATCTATCAAGAAAACAAAAATATTTGAATTCAACAAAGAAGTGTGTCATTATTAGAATGAATCAAAAGAATGAAGCGATTGACGAAATTAATAATTTTAAATGGATAACATCCTAAAATTAATCCTAAAATAGAAATTGAGTTTTCCATCCTAAAATTAATCCTAAATAGAAATTAAATTTTCTAGACATACTTTTATTTTGAATTTTGAATGGCGTTAATCATAAAGAAATCAAAATCAATTTATTAGAAATTATTATCCAATTGTCAATGACGTTAATCGTTAACCAATTTTTTTTTATCATATGTTATACGAGATGTAATCCGTGCGATGCAGGATGAAATACTAGTTTCAATAATATGAATATTGTCTAATAGTGCTTCTCGATTTATCTCGATGATCGATAAAATTTTTTTATGGAATCGGATCGGTCATATCAGGTTCATTTGCTATCTGATCCAATATTTTTTCCAATATACCCAACGGTTATGTGTGGTAATAATTAGTTTGCTATAGTCAGATATAACCTTAGTTATTTGATTATCAAGTAGTAACATAACCAAGGTAATGGGGAATGAAACATAACCTGAAGTTGTTTGGTTCAATTTAGATAATCAAATAAAATTTTATTTGTTTAGAAGTAATAGTCTATAATATTATATAATATTTTATCCTATTATCTTTTAGTTAAATTTAAGTATAATAACATTATATGCTTATAAATTTAAAATAAAAAAAGTAAGATAATATTATATACATATTCGTACCCTCGATCGCCGACCGTTGGCGGTGGTCGTCGGCTGTCGTTGTCGGTTGTCGGTCGCGAATAATGGCCGACCGTCAGTGGTGGTCGCTGGCGGGGGTCGGGCGGGGTGGGTCGGGGGCGAATAATGCCGACCGTCAGCGGTGGTCGCTGGCCGTCATTGCCGGTCGTCAGTCGTCGCCGGTAGCCGACTGTCGTTGTCGGTTGTCGACTGTGAATAATGGCCGACAGTCGACGGTGGTTAACCATAACTCGTGATATTTTTTTTTACAAATTGGGGCACATACTTTTTAGGTCCTAAACTTAATATTAAATTGGTGATTCTAATATCAAACTTTTGAAAAAACTTTTATAATCCGAAAGTTGAGTGTTTATTTTTTTTTAGTCATAAATTTTAAAAGCAACAATTTTAATACCATATAATGAGAGATGCCTCAAGTCACTTTTTTTTAAAAAAATTAAGATTGAATACTATAATCCAATTAGGAAGGTGAACCCTGGGGGTTTTCGATTTTTAATTTTTTTTAGCTTGAACATTATAACCTAATTGATAAGGTGAACCGTAGAAGTTTTTGATTTTAATATTTTTTTAAAACTTAAACATTATAATGGAATTGAGAAAGTGAACTCTAGGAGTTTTTGATTTTTAATTTTTTTACTTGAACACTATCACTCAATTAGGAAGATAAATCTTAAATTAAAATAAAAATAAAATGATAATTTTGAGACTAAAAATCTTTTTAAAAATTTAGTGTCAAATCGCCCATTTAATATAAATGTGGTATCAAAATATATTTTTCAAAAAAAATTGTAATAAATTTTGAGTAATGATGCATCATCGCGAATTCGCTGCGCGAACGAGCTGGCGCCGACGTGTACACGTCCAACCTGGCTTTCTCCCTCCGAGCGAAACCAGTCAAAGCGGCCTTTCTCTCTCCGAGCGAAACTTCTCCCGCGTGCTTTTCCCCCTTCGACGCAGAGCCAAAAGCCCTAGTTTTCCTCCCTCAGCCCACGCTTTTCCCCTTCCTCCCGACGCCAGCCCTAGTTTTCTCTTCTCCTTCCTCCGGACGCCAGCCCTAGCTTTCCTCCTTCGACGCAGAGCCAGCCCACGCTTTTCCCCTTCGACGCAGAGGCATCGCGAACTCGTCTCCTTCCTCCCGACAAGCAGAGAAGAGGCGACAAGCAGAGGTTTCCAAGGTAGAGTTCTTTCTGCATCATTACTCTTTGTGGAATTCCTTCCCACGGTTGATTACTCCCCGCTGCTCAGTGTCAACCCTAGTTCGTCCGCTAGGATACTAAAACCTCTAAGTTTAGCATCAATGGCCGGCCAGTCCGATCCCCAGCTCTCCTTACTCTCTGCTCCGGAGGTCCGTATGTATATCCGTCGTTCCATCCTATCACATAGATCGATGTTTTATCATGCTTTGGTTTTTAGGTGGAGTTTCTTGCTGAGGATGAATTGGTGGAGATTGTTCCCAACATCAAAATGGAGTCTTTGAACATGATCTGTGTAATCTTATCTATTTCTTCATCGTTGATTTTTCGTAATCTGAATCTGTGGGGTTCATGGTGGTTTCGATGCGCTTCTAATGACAGGGAGATTTTTGGCCCCTTTTTTCCGCAAATTGCCTGCAAAGTACCATTTTGGCTGGCTGTAGCTCTGAAGAAGCGTGGGAAGTGCACCATCCGCGCACCAGAAGTGGATGTCGGTCGGTGAGAGTTTGTTCAGTTTGTGGGAAAATCTATATTGGTTCCGTTGCCTTTGTGGTGCTTGAAAAATGGGGAAAGTATGATATCCATGTTAGCCTCCACTGTAATCTAGTGCTTTGCTGGCAGAGGCAGCATATTCTTGAAGATGCATTGATTGAATTTTTTGATTAATAGGCATGCCAATCCGGTAGATCCTGATTGTTTTTTTATATATATTTTTCCTGATATAGTCTTTGGTCCGGCACCTAATACCTTAACCAATCTACCAGCACTCTATGAATTAGCACCAAGTGGATATAAAGAAAGCAGGAGAAGTGCTATTTCTTGGTTTTCATACTGTCTACTAGTTGTTTTCTTTAAACACACTGAGTCACTGACTGTATGTGGGAAATTCTTCCTAGGAAAATGATATTCTCGGTGA
>JAGFNQ010005715.1:443724-459369 GCA_024364735.1 Boesenbergia rotunda
GGAAAAGGAGCTGTCCAAAAGATTTGTTCGTGCCTGATAGTGTTGGGAATTTAATCCTTCAATGATTCCGAATATATCTCCTCGGTATTTGACTTAGTCGATTCACGACCGTCGGAACTTCCGGGAGGTTGCTTTCGGAGGAAGCAAACTGATTGGTATTTCATGTCGAGGCTAGTGTTCGACACTATCTCCGTAAAACGATATTGCTCCGCTACAGGTGCTCACGGATAGCAGCAATTCGTTCCCAAGATACAACGACGTCGTCTCGGAATAGTAGCACTTCAAATTCCGAGACCGGCGAACCTTCCGTAGGCTTCTCGGACTCTCGATGCAGAAGAGGTAGGAGTGCAAATGCTTATAGATTGCAATGCTTGAATGAATGAAATGATCTAGTGGAGGGATCTATTTATACTGAGTGAAGAGGTAAGTACCCTTTGGTTCGGACAAATCTGGACCGTTAATAATGAAAGGGTATAACCCTTTAAAGGTCATTTAATCTCGTCCATTGATCTGAAGAGTTATAACTCTTCAGATCCATCTTGATCTCGGCCGTCAGATTAGATCAGTTAATCCGACGCCTTAGATCCATTCTCCCTCTTCACATTCAGATCTTTGATCTGACGCTCCAGATCGCACCATCTTGCGATCTGTCCAGATCCTTGATCCGACGACCACCATTGAACGTATCTTGAACAATTAATTTCTCATTCACCCTTAATCGGTTTTGAGCAAATAAATAGTCCAGATTTATCTACGCGAAACGTAGATTTTGATTTTGAAGTCAAAATTGACTTTCAACGATCGATGGCATCAAAATCGTATCCAACAATCCCCCACATGAATGGAAATTAATGCATGTATTGTATGTATGCATGCTGACACTTTACAAGAGTCCAATCGATAAGTCAATGCATCGGGAAAGGTAGCTTGTGGCTTTGAACCTTCCGTAGTGGAATGCTATCGAGCATACTAGGCTGCGCAGTGAACGTGATGTCTTAAACTGCTCAGCTGTTGGTGTATACTAAGACAATAACACCCACACAGAGACTCATCTCACCTACTTTTAGTTCTCATGGGTTGGTTCCGTTTCGGCCATGGACACCATCTTGGATTCATGAGTGTTTCATTGAAGCGGCCTGTCTTCACACTCACATAGGTGACACTTCTATCAAGAGTATCCTACTATACTCCACTTTGTAAAGGTATAGAAGTCATTAAAAGCATATGCTTAACCTCACTACATGTGATAGGACAGCACCAATTCATCCTAGGTTTGGGATAGAGATAACACATCTCTTGTGCTGTTACACAACTTATGTAACTTCGTTGTCCCATTGAACCAAGATCTTGGGATCTCCAGTCAACAAGGTTGGGTTACCGCTATAGCCGTTTTTAGTTGTAGATTTTTAATCCCATTCCTCTTGATGAGCAGTATACTTGATCTCGATTTAGCCCCTTCGTAAGGGGATCTGCCAAATTATCTTTAGATTTGACATAATCGATTGCAATCACTCCATTCGAGATCAACTGCCTAATGGTATTATGTCGACGGCGTATATGTCGTGACTTACCATTGTACATGCTACTCTGTGCCCTTCCAATCACCGATTGACTATCACAGTGGATAAGTACGGCGGGCACAGGTTTCATCCAGCTCGGAATATCTTCCAAGAAGTTCCGCAGCCATTCAGCTTCTTCAGCTGCTTTATCAAGTGCTATAAACTCGGATTCCATAGTAGACCGAGCAATGCACGTCTGCTTAGTGGATTTCCAAGACACCGCTCCCCCACCGATCGTGAATACATATCCACTAGTGGATTTGGAGTCTTTTGTATCCGATATCCAATTAGCATCACAATATCCCTCTAAGACAGCGGGATACTTTCCATAATGTAATCCGTAGTTCATAGTATTTTTCAAATATCTAAGAACTCGCATTAATCCTTTCCAATGAGTGTCGTTTGGATTACTCGTGAAATGACTCAATTTGTTGACCACACAGGCAATATCCGGGCGAGTGCAGTTTGTGAGATACATCAAACTGCCTATTATCCGAGAATATTCCAATTGTGATATGGGCTCACCATGGTTTTTTTTGCTAAGTGTTGACTTAGATCCATCGGCGTTTTGACAGTAGAGAGGTCGTATGCATTGAACCTTTTCAATATTGACTCTACGTAATGGGATTGTTTTAAAACTATCCCATCGGATGTCTTGAGAATTTTAATTCCCAATATGACATCTGCTAGACCCATATCTTTCATGTCGAAATTCTTGGTCAACATTTTCTTAGTATTCATGATTATATCATGATTACTTCCCATTATAAGCATATCGTCTACGTATAGACAGACGATTACATAACTTTCAGGTGTGCTTTTGACATAAATGTATTTGTCACATTCATTTATTTTGAATTCGTTTGACAGCATTATTTTGTCAAATTTTTCGTGCCACTGTTTGGGCGCTTGTTTAAGTCCGTACAATGACTTAACAAGTCGACACACCTTGTCCTCTTTTCTCGGAGCTACGAACCCCTCGGGTTGCTCCATGTAGATTTCTTCTTCCAATTCACCATTTAAGAATGCAGTCTTAACATCCATTTGGTGTATATCAAGGTCATACAGTGCTGCTATAGCTATCAGCAATCGTATGGACGTAATCCTTGTCACCGGTGAGTAGGTATCAAAGTAATCTAAGCCTTCCTTTTGCTTGTACCCTTTGGCTACAAGTCTGGCCTTATACTTGTCAACCGATCCATCAACTTTATACTTGCGTTTTAGTATCCACTTACAACCTAATGGTTTAGAACCAGAAGGAAGGTCTACTAATTCCCAAGTATGGTTATTCATGATGGACTCGATTTCACTATTGACTGCTTCTTTCCACAATGAGGCATCGGGACCAGAGAGAGCTTCACTTAATGTTCTTGGCTCCATTTCCGACATAAAAGTCATGAAATCCGGCCCGAACGATTTCTCAACTCTAGCCCGTTTGCTTCGACGTGGCTCTTCGCTTTGATCGTCAATAGTTCTTTTATGACAACTAAGTTCAGGAACGTCATTTTCGTTAGGACTTCCGTTGTCATTATTTTGAATGTTTCCCTTCTTATTAGGGAATATGTTTTCAAAGAATATTGCATTCCGAGATTCTATGGTTGTACCCGCATGAATATCAGGAATGTCTGACTTATGAACTATGAAGCGATATGCACTACTGTTTTGAGCATATCCGACAAATATTGCATCGAACGTTTTAGGTCCGATCTTTACTTGCTTTGGCTTAGGTACTTCGACCTTTGCCAAGCACCCCCACACTTTCAAGTATTTGTATGATGGCTCGCGGCCTTTCCATAATTCATATGACGTTTTATCATTTTTCTTGTGAGGGATTTTGTTGAGAATGTGATTTGCTGATAATATAGCTTCCCCCCACAAATTCTGGGGTAAACCTGAATTTATCAGCAAAGCATTCATCATTTCTTTTAGTGTCCGATTTTTACGTTCGGCAACACCATTCGATTGAGGTGAGTAAGGTGCCGTTGTTTGATGAATAATGCCAGATTCTGAACAGAATTCTTCAAACGGTGCACCATATTCTCCACCTCTATCGCTACGAATTATTTTAATTCATTCTTCAAGTTGATTCTCAACTTCTGTTTTGTAGGTTCTGAAAGCTTCTAAAGTTTCGCCTTTACTTCTTAAAAGAAAGACATAACAGAACCTCGTGCAGTCATCGATAAAAGTAATGAAGTACTTCTTACCTCCTCTAGTTTGCACGAATCTTAAGTCACATAGATCACTATGTATTAATTTTAGAGGAGTCGTTGACCTTTCCACCGAATGAAAAGGTAGTCTCGTCATTTTAGCTTCCACGCACACTTCACATTTGTGTGTATCGTTAACATCGATGTTCGGTAATAAATTTAGTTTAACGAGACGTTTCAGCGTATTATTATTGACATGCCCAAGACGATCATGCCATAAATTGAAACACTCAACAACATAGCTGGAAGCTTTTATTTTATTACCATCAAAATCACGATGTATAGTCATTACAACCATTTTGAACAGATTTTGTTCCATATATCCCTTGCCTACGAAGACACCGTTCTTCGTTAGTACAAAGTTGTTGGACTGGAACACTAGTTTGAATCCAGCTTTAACAAGTGCCGATCCTGAAACTAAGTTCTTCCTGATGTCGGGAACATGAAGCACATCTATGAGAGTTAGCTCCTTTCCGGACGTCATTTTCAGAACTACTTTCCCGAGTCCAACAATCGGGGATGAAGCGGAATTGCCCATAAAGAGCGTTCTTCCACTTATCGGGGTATACGTGGAGAACATTGCCTTGTCCGAACAGACGTGGCGGGTTGCTCCAGTATTGATCCACCACTGCTTCGGGTTGTCCACCAAATTGGCTTCGAACACGACCGCAGTGAGATCCAGAGTGCTGAGATCTATGTCAGCGAAGGTTGCGACTTGGTTCGCAACATTCTTCTGGCTCTTGGTTGTCTTCTTCGGGCGTCTGCAGTCTTTGAACATGTGTCCTAACTTTCCACAATTGTAGCACGTGCCCTTGAACTTTTTGCCTTGAGCCTTCTGGTTCGGTTGCTTCGGCTTCTTCGCTTTTGGTTCCGTTAGGTTGGACATCTCGTCGACTGTCCGCATTGTTCCTCTAGAGTCCTGTATTTGCAGCCGCAGGATGAGGTCTTCAAGTCCCATCTCCTTCTGCTTGTGCTTTAGGTAATTTTTAAAATCCTTCCATGACGGAGGGAGTTTCTCGATTACCGCAGCAACTTTGAATGACTCGTTCAGCGTCATTCCTTCGGCGTCCAAATCTTGCATTATCAGTTGCATATCTTGGACTTGAGACGTGATGCTCTTGGAATCCACCATTTTGAAATCCAAAAACCGGCCGACGATGAATTTCTTCAGTCCGGCGTTTTCGGTTTTGTACTTCTTCTCTAGTGATTCCCACAGAGATTTGGCCGTCTCGATCATGCAATATACGTTGTATAGCGCGTTGTCCAGCGCGTTCAGAACGTAATTGCGGCACAGGAAGTCACCATGAGACCACGCATCGCGAGCAGCGTTACTACCGGAATTGTCTTCCGTAGCGGCTGGCGGGTCTTCACGCAGAAACCGTACAAGGTTTAGCGTGGTTAAGTAGAACAGCATCTTCTGCTGCCATCTTTTGAAGTCAGCTCCGTTGAATTTCTCCGGCTTCTCGGCGTGAGAGATGGCGGTTGGAACGTCGTTGATCCTCGTCATATCAGTTTGCTGAATAACTTTATTGTAGAGCGGATTCTCTCAACTTGGTGTGGTGGTGTAGTTGGTTACCACCTCAAATTAACATACAAGAGGTCTCTAGTTCGAGTCCTCTTGACGTCAATTATTTTATAATAATTGCACCACTTGACGTCAATTATTTTATAATAATTGCACAAATATCGTTTTACGATTGTTGGGAATTTAATCCTTCAATAATTCCGAATATATCTCCTCGGTATTTGACTTAGTCGATTCACGACCGTCGGAACTTCCGGGAGGTTGCTTTCGGAGGAAGCAAACTGATTGGTATTTCACGTCGAGGCTAGTGTTCGACACTATCTCCGTAAAACGATATTGCTCCGCTACAGGTGCTCACGGATAGCAGCAATTCGTTCCCAAGATACAACGACGTCGTCTCGGAATAGTAGCACTTCAAATTCCGAGACCGGCGAACCTTCCGTAGGCTTCTCGGACTCTCGATGCATAAGAGGTAGGAGTGCAAATGCTTATAGATTGCAATGCTTGAATGAATGAAATGATCTAGTGGAGGGATTTATTTATACTGAGTGAAGAGGTAAGTACCCTTTGGTTCGGACAAATCTGGACCGTTAATAATGAAAGGGTATAACCCTTTAAAGGTCATTTAATCTCGTCCATTGATCTGAAGAGTTATAACTCTTCAGATCCATCTTGATCTCGGCCGTCAGATTAGATCAGTTAATCCGACGCCTTAGATCCATTCTCCCTCTTCACATTCAGATCTTTGATCTGACGCTCCAGATCGCACCATCTTGCGATCTGTCCAGATCCTTGATCCGACGGCCACCATTGAACGTATCTTGAACAATTAATTTCTCATTCACCCTTAATCGGTTTTGAGCAAATAAATAGTCCAGATTTATCTACGCGAAACGTAGATTTCGATTTTGAAGTCAAAATTGACTTTCAACGATCGATGGCATCAAAATCGTATCCAACAGATAGTACTCTGGCTTGGATTATGGTCACATGGAGAGGGGGAAGAAGCGTCCCGGAAAAGGTCGCTGCCAGCCTTATGTAATTTATGAGGTGGTAAAAGATAATTCGTTCGTTTCATTGTCTTCGTCAATTAATTTTAGGATTAGGACGGAAGAAATAATCCAGATTGATGTTGTGGCTAACTTATGCGACTCATGAACCTGTATATGACCAAGTTCTGTGAAATCATATTACTTTCATACACAATTTTTGACTGACCGTAAGTTATGTGATTAGCTTTGGGTCGATCATCGAGAGTGTGTGACCCAACTGTCTTATTTGTCTCGGAGATATAATGAGATGCAGCGCCAAGCCACAGAGTGTGAGATAACAACAGCTAGTAAGAGACGGGAGTTGGAAGCGGTGAGGGTCGAAGCGGTGAGGGTCGAAGCAGCGCTCCACAAAGCTAAGATAATTTGCCTAAAATTCCAACTTGTTGAGCTTCGAGCCAAGTTTGAAGAGTTGGAGTAACAAAAGTTGAGAGCCGAGCTATAAGATTTTGATATGCATGAACGATTCAAGAAAACCATAAACACTTACAATGATTTCGCTTTGATCTTTGTAAATTTTTTTTTGTTGTTGGAAGAACAATCACGGAATCGGAAAACCCTTCAATGTCCATGAACCAAATCCTATCTTCTTGGTTTGGATGTTCTCCCTTGCAAGCCTCATGCTCTATCCTTAGTTTGGACAAACTCCCCTTTTATAACAAAGGTGAGAAGTGGGATAAGTGAGCAACGTGGGTTTGCCCACGATGACCCCCCACTTCTTACATCTCTCACTTATCCAAGTTAAGTCACAAAGACCATATAAGAAATTAATTACAAAGACTAAATAAAAAAACTAGGTCACAAAGACCAGATAGTCAATTACACTAATACAACATCCAATTCAACCTTAGGGAAAATGGTTTGTGTGATAACAAACACACAGAGCAATTACTGATAAGGAAGTTGTTATACCAATACTAAGAAAGTTGTTACACTTTACTTAGTCGAGCTATCACATGAATCAAAGACATCAATAACTTGTGTTTATCCCAGATTAAATCATTTGCATCAATATGAACATCTCTAATCCCTCAAAATGACAATTAAGTCAAGAGTATGTTCAGTATTTCTATTCAATACAATTATTCACAATCACATTTTAAGTATTCAACAAAAAAAAATATAATTGGTCGACCAGTGAATAAATATCAAAGATATAAATCTCTCTTAATCTTTCTTTTTAGGTAAAATCTATTCATTCTAAATAGTTACTTTGCTAATTATGCTTTATAGACCGAATCATCAATTGCCAATAGGAAACATGCTAAAGTAACAGACACTGATTAGATTTTCAAGCAGACAGCTAATTCCTTGCGTCGGGTGATGGCTTGAGGGGGGACCCCAGCTAGTTCCTTGCGTCGGGTGAATTGTACTTCCTCTACGTTGACGTGCTTGACTGACCGCCCCAGCAGATCATCGAAGCTAACGGGTGGCTTCTTCACCAATGATCGGAAGAAATCCCCTTCCGAGAGCCCTTGGGTACAGGCACTGACGAGGATTTCCGACGTGGCACTTGGCACATCTTGTGCCACCTGGTTGAACCGTTGGATGTACTCCTTGAGCGGCTCTTTCGGCTTCTGCTTGAGAGCGAAGAGATTAAGCATCGTCTTTTGATAACGACGACTACAAGCGAAGTGGTGGAGGAAAGCAGTTCTAAACTACATGAAGGAGTTGATAGAACCCGGGGGCAGCCGCTGGAACCATCGTTGGGCTGCCCCGGACAGGGTGTTCAAGAGCACCCCGCACTTCACACCGTCGGTGTACTGGTGTAGGAGCGCCGCATTTTCAAACTTGCAGACATGATCTTCCGGATCTGTCTTCCCATCATAATCAGCAATCTTAGGCCCGCGGAACTGCTTCAGCATGAGGTCTTCGACAATCTGAGATGAGAAGGGAGTAGAAGGAACCTTAGGGGAGGCCTTAGGTTCCTCCCTCTTCTCCTGTCCATCTTCATGTCTTAGCGCACTAGAGGCTGCCGAGGTGGCCTTCTCCATGTCTCCGGGAGAGTCTCGCCGGTGGTCCGGGGCTGCTCCGGCACTTCGCCCCGGTGGTGTGACGAATCTTTGCAGTTGAGAGTAAGAGATGGAGACTCTGGGGATCTCCTCCCGCATAGAAACACCTCGCTGTGAGGTGGCGTGCTCGATTTGGTGCTGTTCGAGCGCATCTTTGATGGCGTTGGCCACCAAGCGATCCAGTTCCTCCTTTGTCAGGACAATGGGTTGTCCCGCCGGCTCTGCCATTGGTGCTCCTTCTGGTGCTTTAATGGATTCCCATAGACGGCGCCAAACTTGCTCCGGAAGGAATCGACGTCGACGACCAGTCACCAGGGTTCAACCCACGCGGATGTTGACACTAGAGGAGGATCTTCACACCCTGCAAGATTAACACGAGCGTTAGGGGAACACGCCGAAGGTTGTCCGGCGGAACCCACTCCGACGCTCTGTTGGGACCGGGTGCATGTCGACAAGGATACGGGTTCGTAAAATTTTAAATTTTTACGTGCAGCGAAAGAATTAGCATAAAATAATTTCCTAAATTATTTTAACCACGTATCTAGCATGCAACCTTATGGTGTGTGGACATAATCATAAATTAAAACTTTACGGAAAAGTAAACTAATTTACTAAGTACCTCGCGTAACTCGAAGTAAGGGACGAGATCCAACCGTAGCGTCCCTTGGAAGCTTCGCCTCTATTCGCGTCCACGCCGAGTTCTCTTCGGGATGACTTCGCAAAGTCACGAGTTTTGTGCCAACGAGAACTACTAGATCCTCTAAAGGCACAACTAGAAGAACAAGAGAAAAGATAGGAAACTAACCACCAAAGTAACGGAATCTAAATTCCGAGAAGGAAGGAGTTGTGATCCGCTTCTTCTTCTTCTTGGTTGGCTTCTCCTTGGTGATGGTGACTCACGGCAACCTCAAGGGAGGTTGAGGTTGCGCCGGCCCTAGCTTGGAAGATGGGCGCCGGCCCTAGCTTGGGAGAAGGGAAGAAGAGAATAAGAGAGAGAGAGAGAGGAAGCTCTTGATAGCTCTATATCAATTGGAATTCAAGGCTAGCCTTTGGTTCCTTTATATAGTAACCTCTCCCTTGCTAAGTCTCCTCTTTAACGGAATTAACGAAATTAATTTTCATAAGAAATTTATCTTATAAATTTTCTTATGAATAATTCCGTTATGCCTAGTTTTATTATAACTAACTTTATAATAAAACAAATAATTCTCTTCTTTAATTATGGAATAAATTTTATAAGAAACTTATAAATTTTCTTTTAATGGAAAAATCAATTCATAATTGATTTTATAAAATTAAAATAAACCACTCCACGGATTATTTTAATTTCCCAAAAAGAAATAAATTTCTATAAATTTATTTATATAAATTTCTTTATACAAATTTATTTATCCATAATTTATAAAACAAATCGCGCTAGATTTATTTTATTAATTAAACCAATTAAATTGGTTTATTCCCTTTTTTTATTGGCCGGCCAAACCAAGAGGGTGGACACCCTCTTTGGCCGGCCAAAACAAGCCGATTCCATCGCGAATTAATCTCATTTAATTCGCCCATTAAGCCTTCAAAAGACTTAGCCATTTTAAGTTTCCGTTGCGCCTCTGACTAACTCAGATTCGACTTATTTCTCTTGATCGGAAAATCCAATTTTTAACTCGTTTTAAATCCCTCGGATTACTCGTAGTGCGTGTGACTAAATAGGCTTTCGATTTATGTTGGCCGTCTATAATCAACCAATCATAGAACGATCATGAGTGGCACCTAGTAGTACATCATGACCCCCAATTAATCGAAAGATCAACGGTTTGACCTCAGAAGAAATTCTGAAACCCTTCAGCAGCTCTAATGAATCTTGCCCCATTCTCTTCACCACCTTATACCCACTTGGTTCAGGACATGGTCTGTTTGTGTCAGTCCCCACTAGACTGACTACGTCACACCTAGCCCAAGTAGTGTCTTTCTCGTCCTTTGGATTTCTAATTACTCTCATGTATTTAAGAGACTCGCACTCTAAACATGATATACTCTGGCCAGAGGTTTTGAGTAACAATCCGACGATAGGCCTGGGTATACATCTCCTCGCAAGGAGTGGTGAATCCTTTGTAGGCTGTTCAAATATCTTCGGGCACTTCGGCTTATACCCAATCATCCTGGGTCCACACCTCCTTGGAGATGCTTGCTTAAGATGTTAAAGTATAAGTCTCCATGACCAAGATGACTTGAACATCGCACTTAAGCTGCAGTAAGAACTTCATTGACATATCTACATGTAGATTCCCATATGAAGTCTTACAGCTAGTCACTCCAATGAACTAGTTCCCTTAACTAGCATCCATGTTTATCTCTGGACATCCCAATGTCACCAGCCAGTGAGAATCAGCTGATTAGAGAATAACCCATGATAGTCTCAACAGAATTGATAGTGTCCGTTTTTATCAATTCATCGACTAGGGATATTTTCAACACTTCACAATTGCACATTTAGAGATAATTACTAGTTGTGATCCCATCACAAATTCTCTTATGCTGTGAATTGTATTGCGGACATTCAGTAGATGAGTTTAAGATCCCAATCAAATACACAAACATGTATACTCAAATAGTGAATTATCATTTATTAAAGTAAATGATTACAATCATAAGGCGATTGGCTTAGGACACTTCTCTCACATTACTAACAAACTCCCACTTGGCCTAATGCCAATCGCTACGGTATCCAATACCACAGGCTCTAACTTGACCCTCAAACTTACTTTGAGGCAAGGCCTTAGTTAAAGGATCCGCTATATTCCTTTCAGTGGGAACTCTCTCAATTTGTATGTCATTCCTACTTATAATCTCTCTGATCAGATGATAGCTTCGAAGCACGTGTTTGGATCGCTGATGAGACCTTGGTTCCTTCGCTTGTGCAATAGCTCCATTGTTGTCGCAGTAAACCGGCACTGCTTCATCAATGGTTGGAACCACACCAAGTTCTGAGACAAACTTCTTGATCCAAACTGCTTCCTTTGCTGCTTCCGAAGCTGCGATATATTCTGCTTCCGTGGTAGAATCCGCTACGGTGTCTTGTTTGGAACTTTTCCAACTTACTGCGCCTCCATTCAAAGTAAATATGTATCCAGACTGCGATTTGGAGTCATCCTTATCTGTCTGGAAACTGGCATCTGTATACCCACGTATTACCATATCTCCTTCTCCATATATTAGGAACACATCCTTAGTTCTTCTTAAGTACTTAAGGATTGTCTTGACAGCCGCCCAATGATCCATTCCTGGATCCGACTGGTATCTGCTTGTGACGCTCAAAGCATACGATACATCGGGCGTAGTACATAACATAGCATACATGATAGATCCTATCGCGGATGCATAAGGAATCTTATTCATGCAAATCCTCTCGTCTTCTGTGCGCGGACACATAGACTTTGAAAGGTTGATCCCATGCCTGATGGGAAGGTAACCTTTCTTGGATTCCGACATGCTAAACCTTTTTAGCACTCGGTCTATATATGTAGACTGCGAAAGACCAAACAACCGTTTTGATCTATCTCTATAGATTCTAATCCCAAGGATATAGGTTGCTTCTCCCAGGTCTTTCATGGAGAAAGTTTTGGACAACCAAATTTTAACTGTCTGTAAGACTGATATATCGTTTCCTATGAGTAATATGTCATCGACATATAATACTAGGAATACGACTGCACTCCCACTAACCTTCTTGTACACACAAGGTTCGTCAGGATTTTGTGAGAAATCAAACTTTTTGATTGTCTCATCAAAACGGATGTTCCAGCTCCTAGATGCTTGCTTCAGTCCATATATGGATCGTCGAAGCTTGCATACTTTGGTTTTATCAACCGATGTGAAACCTTCAGGTTGTATCATGTATACATCCTCAAGCAGGTTTCTATTAAGGAAAGTTGTTTTCACATCCATTTGTCATATCTCATAATCATAATAAGCTGTATGGCTAGGAGCATCCGAATGGATTTAAGCATAGCTACTGGCGAATAGGTTTCGTCATAATCAATTCCTTGTTTCTGACGATATCCTTTTGCCACTAATCTAGCTTTAAAGGTAACTACATTACCTTCCATGTCGATTTTCTTCTTGAAAACCCACTTGCACCCTATGGGCTTAATCCCTTCAGGTGGGTTAACCAAGTCCCATACTTGATTTTCGTACATGGAATCCATTTCCGACTTCATGGCCTCAAGCCATTTGTCCCTTTCTGAACTTTTCAGGACATCTTCATAGCTGATAGGTTCATCATCACTTATGAGTAACACGTCGTTCGATTCACTTACGAGAAATCCGTATCTCTCTGGAATATTGTGTGCCCTATCAGACCTACGAAGAGGTGGTGTTGTTTTAGGTTCAACTGATAGCTCATCATTATGAATTATCGGTTGTGGGCCTAGACTAGGTGTCTCTGTAATGTCTATTGGAGTTTCTTGAACTTCATCAAGTTCAATGCCACTCCCACTGTTTTCTTGTAAAAGAAATTCTTTTTCCAGAAATACAGCATGCCTTGAAACAAACACCTTTTGCTCCAAGGGATGATAGAATTGGTAACCTTTCGTTTCCTTAGGGTATCCAATAAATAGACATTTATCAGACTTAGCATCCAATTTGTCTGATGCAATCCGCTTCACATAAGCAGGACAACCCCATATCTTAAGGTGAGTTAAGTGAGGTTTCTTACTATTCCAAATCTCATATGGAGTAGTAGAGACTACGTTCGTCGGGACTCTGTTTAACAAGTAAACAGCTGTCTTAAGTGCATAACCCCAAAAGGATTTTGGAAGAGTTGCATGGTTCATCATGGATCTAACCATGTCCATCAAGGTTCGGTTACGCCTCTCAGATATACCATTATGCTGTGGTGTATACGGCGGAGTCCATTGGGACAATATCCCATTGTCCCTAAGATAGTCTTGAAACTCTTGACTTAAGTATTCACCACCCCGATCGGATCGAAGTATTTTAATACTTTTGCCAAGTTGTTTCTCTACTTCATTTCTGAACTTTTTGAATTTCTCAAAAGCTTCAGATTTGTGTTTCATCAAGAATACATACCCGAATCGTGAGTGATCATCGATAAAGGTGATGAAGTAGCTATAGCCTCCTTGTGCTAGAGTTGACATTGGTCCACATACATCGGTATGTATTAGACCAAGCAATTCTCCCACTGGATTACCTTTTCCGGAAAAGGGTAATTTGGTCATCTTGCCTCTTAAGCATGATTCACATGTATCAAATGAACCGGGTTCAAATGTTTCCAAAATTCCACATCGGTGTAATTCGGTCATGCATTTCTTACTTATATGGCCAAGACGACAGTGCCACGTGTAGGAGTCTATTCGATTATCTATTCGAGCACGTTTGTTGCTAACTTCGATATTGAAAACGTCACTGGATAAATCTAACGTGTAGATGTCATTGCACAAAGTTCCATTCCCATAAAGAACGCCATTTAAAGTTATGTAACAACAATTGTTACTAAAAGTTAAATGATAACCTTTTTCATTCAAACATGAAATAGATACAATGTTCTTTATTAACGAAGGAACAAAATAACAATTATCCAATTCTAAGACACGTCCAGTTGGGAGCTTTAGCAAATATGTTCCGATGGCAATAGCAGCAATCCTTGCTCCATTTCCAACTCGCAAATTCGCTTCTCCCTTGACGAGTCTTCTGCTATTCCTTAGCCCCTGTATGTCATTACATATATGTGAGCTACACCCAGTATCAAGTACCCAGGTATCTGAGGAAATAGAGTGACATTCAATAACGAAGATACCTGAAGAGGATGGGGCATCGGATGCCTTCTTCTTTAAGGACTCAAGATAAACCTTGCAGTTTCTTCGCCAGTGACCCTCCTTGCCACAATGATGACAGGTTCATTTTGGTTTCTTTTCAGTCTTCTTGGCCTTTTTCTTCTTCCCCTTGTTCTGTTCTTTGGCCTTCCTCTTAGAACCTTTCTTCGAGGAACCAACTAACAGTACTGCCTTTTGATCCGGCTTTACAGAAGGCTCCACAGTCTTCAGCAGGTTGAGCAACTCAGGGATGGAAGTCTCTAGTTTGTTCATCCGATAGTTCATCACAAATTGTGAATAACATTTGGGCAAACAACTCAGAATTAAGTCAATACTTAGTTCATGATTCATAGCAAAACCGAGTGCGCTCAGTCGCTCAATGTACCCCAACATCTTTAACACAAACTGCGAGGCAGAAGTGCCTTCCTGCATCTTAGTGGTGAAGAGGAGTCTGGAGACTTCGAACCTTTCGGATCTCGCCTGCTCTTCAAACAACTCATGAAGATGGAAGATGATGGTATAAGCATCCATATGCTCATGCTGCTTTTGCAGCTCAGGTACCATAGATGCTAGCATGATGCAACTCGCAAGTTCAGAATCGGTCACATGTTTCTGATAGGCCAACAATTGGTCTGGAGTTGCATTTTCTGGAGGATGGTTGGGAAGTTGATTTTCAAGGACATAAGCAAGCTTCTCTGCCTTGAGGACTATCCTCAGGTTTCGAAGCCAGTCCATGAAGTTCGGCCCAGTCAGTTTATTGGTGTCTAAAATGGAACGCAAGTTTAAAGAAGACATGATCGAGTGATTATCCTAGAAATACAAATTGAGCTTATGTGAGAAGAATGATTAAAGAATGTATCAACATACATAAATAAAATCCTATTTATTTTTCAAATTGAATAACCCTTTTTATCAATTCGGGAGATCGTAGGAACATCTCCAAATAGGTTGATATCCAACCATAGATAAGAACAACCATGGCTGTGGCCATCAAGTTTTTCTTAGCTATGAAGGTAGGTAATTATACCGATTACATATCACATATATGTAACTATCACTTTATGCTATCAACTAATTGAATGTTTGCATAAATCATTGGGTTGTTAACTCATTAACAAGTATGCATCATTATACATAGCACCCAACTGCACCTCTCTTTACATCGACCTTGGCTGTGGCACAACAAATCGATGCTCCAAGCTTAAGGCTGACCCATTAATCAAGAAATAGTTTTAATATGGTTGGAGCTCATTCAACCGTTTAGTCAGGCTTGGATGTGTCCAACAACCAAAACTAAGGATTGACCTCTGACTCCAACTATATTATTCATAAACTAATTCCATGGTTTGAACATGTTGAGGTTCAAGTCGGGCATGGATGTGTCCATCAACCCAAACGAGAAACAAAACTCCGATTCTAACCATATTAATGGAAGGTGTTAGCCTTAATATTTTGTAAGGGGTTTTGG
>JAGFNQ010005716.1:0-46633 GCA_024364735.1 Boesenbergia rotunda
CCGATTGATTCAAAATTTCCAGATCTTGATCAGAGGTCAGGATCATCCTCGTGGTTAGCTCGGATCTGCCAGATCTCCAACGGATGATCCAGATCACCTTGATCTTTGTATGGATGGTTTAGAACACTCCGATCATGATCCAACGGCTAGATGGTTTCTGATTTAGCTGAAACTCTCAGATCTTGATCTGATCACTTGATTAGCCTTAATACCAGCTCGGATTGATCAAAAGTTCTCAGATGGTCTAGATCTAACCGTTCTCTCATCGGACGGTCCAAATTAGTTGACGCTTGATTCCTTGGATCTAATCCACTTTTAACTCAACTTTAACCCATCATTACCTAGGTCCCTGATCATTTGAAGCCTTCAAAAGTAGATCAAAAATTTAGTGACAAAACAACCCAAATATAACAAGATTTACATTTAAGTCCAAAAAAGGGTATAAATTCTAAAACCTAGGCAAATCCACAATTACACAAGTAAAATATGGGTCAAACACAGATTTAAACATATAAAATGATCAACAAAATGACACTTATCAATGATGCACACACTTAAAGACTTCCAGCTCAACTACACCCAAACCCAAGTATTTATTGACAATATAAGTTCAATTAATTTAACTAAGAACCCAATTCAACACTCCAGAACTAAACATATAGAAGTCAAACATCATTTTGTAAGAGACCATGTAACCAGGGGTGAAATAGTACTTAAGTACATTGACTCTAAATCCAACCTAGCTGACATATTCACAAAACCCTTACCTGAATCTGAGTTCAGCTCACTAAGAAGACAGTTAGGATTGTGTTCTGTAGAATAGATTAACTTTATTTTTTTCTCTACTTGATTTAAAAAAAAAATTCTAAAAATTGAATTTAAAAAACTGTTTTACTTAATTTCAAAATCAGTTTTCATTTTTCGACTTAGTCTTATTTTTATTTCAAAACTACCCCTTTAAAAATTAGGGCTTTTTCGAAAATGGACTTAGCCTAGGCCCTAACCCTAGAACCGCATGCACCTATAGACTTAGAAGCCAGCATCTCACAAGCACCTTAGGGTACTTTTGATTGATAACCTAGAAAGGGTTGAGATGCTTAGGCCTTTGCCTTAATTCAAGATGCTTTAAGTCAGTGCATCTGTAGTAATTGGGGCACTAAATACAATTTACATAGCAATCAAGTTAAGTGTCAAGTTTAGAAAATCTAACTTGAATAGAAACACTTAACTTGACTAACCCTAGCAAAAACTACTGTTTCTAACAATTAGTAAGTAGCTAATTGGGTTAGACAGGTCCCTACAAGAGAAAATTGACTGATTTAATTTAAGTCTAATTATGAATTGATTCAGTACAGCAAAATCTTATTTATTTCCTTTATGCAATCATATTTCTGCTATAGTTATCTTATTTTGATATATGGCAAAGGGGGAGAGATAGGAAAGGAAAGAGAAAATTTTACTTATTAAATTTCAAAATTTTTTCCTTTATTCAAAAAGGTTTCAAAAATTTACTTATCTTTCAAAAGCTTTCACTTATCCTTTATTCAAAAGCTTAAAACTTTTTGAAGATTTACTAAAGTACTTAAGTTCTTAAAACTTTGAAAAATTTTGCCTAAGTACTCTAGTTTCTTAAGTTCTTAAAACTTTGAAAATTTTGCCTAAGTACTCTAGTTTCTTAAGTTCTTAAAACTTTCAAAATTTTGCCTAAGTACTCTAGTTTCTTAAGTTCTTAAAGCTTTCAAAATTCTGCCTGAGTACTCTAACTTCAAAATTTTTACTCAAGTTTTCAAAATTTTACTAAGTACTTTAGCCTTTCAAAGTTTCTTACTTAGGCTAATGTCAAAATTTTTTAAGTACTCTGAAGCTTAAGTTTTTCAAAACCGTAACTCTTACTTAAGCTAACATTTTCAAAACTCTTGAGTACTTTAAAACTTAAAACTTTAAACTTTTTAAAGTACTCTAATTATGCTTTAAAAACTCTCCTATGTACTTTTATCATAAGTTGTTGAAAGATTTTCAAGACCTAAAACATAAGTCTTCAAGTACAAGTAAAGTTTTTTTTACCCCACGAATTTTTGAAAAATCTAGGGGGAGATTCCTTCCAGGGGGAGGGAACAAAAGTTAAAACTTTTTCATGTTTTGCTTAGACTTAACTTTTTGAACTAGGGTTGCCATAAATCAAAAAGGGGGAGATTGTTGGTGCAGAATGCACCAAAGTCAAACCTGTGTTTTGATAATGGCAACATAGGTCAAAAGTTAAGTCTTTCTTGTTTTCTAACAAGTTAATCTAGTGTGCAGGAAAAGCCCTAGTGAAGGACTGCTAGGCACTGGCGAAGGAATGCCAGGAAAATAAGCCCTAGCAAAGGACCGCTAGGCACTAGCGAAGGAATGCCAGAGTCAAAAGCCCTAGCAAAGGACTGCTAGGCGCCAGGCGAAGGACAGTCTGGGACTGAAGCCCTAGCGAAGGAATGCTAGGCACCGAGCGAAGGGCAGCTCGGTATCCAAGACCTGACAAAGGACCGTCAGGCAAAAGTCCAACCAAAGGAATGGTTGGCATCAGGTAAATTCTCCCGAGAGGAGTAGGTGAGGACGCGTTCCCCGTCGAGGGAACAGTAGGCGTCGGTTCGACCTAGGGCTCCATTTTGGAGACCAAAGTCAGAACCAAGACAGCTAAGGTTGTATAAAATAATAATATAATTGCTATTTGGACTAACCCTGGATGCAGGATCGAAGGACTGAGTATCTGCAGCTCAGAGAGCCTCAAAGGAGTGAGGCAGAAGCTGAGCAGGGCGCCCCGGATGATCCGGGCGCCCCCAAGGTCAACCCAAGTCTGCGAGAAGTGAAAACACACCTCAACGCGCCTCGACAGCTACATTCGGGGCGCCCCGGATGCTCCGGGCGCCCCTCCTGTCGCGGGCGCCCCGCCTGTCGCGGGCGCCCCGCCTGTCGCGGGCGCCCCGCCTGTCGCGGGCGCCCCGCCTGTCGCGGGCGCCCCCACTGCCAGCTGCCGAAGCGCGCCCTTGCGAAGCCGAGAAGATAAAGCTTTGACCGGTCAATGTGGGCGCCCCGGTCAAAGCGGATCCAGAGGATCAGACGCGACCGAGAGCTCTGCGGATCAGAGGCCACGTGGGGGGTGCCCCCGACATCCCGCGCGCCCCCAGGCCTATATAAAGGGCCCTCGACCAATGCTTCAGGACAACAATTCTCTCAACGCCTCAAAGCTCTACTACGCTCGTGCCTTGCTCCGGAAACTCTCCAACTCGAGCCGACGACGTCCCGCTGCCCCGAAAAAGTCAATACACTCCGGACGTCAGTAACGAAGAGCGCAATTCTTTATTATTATTTTCGTGCACTTACTTTGTAACTAAATTCTGTAACTATTATTGCGCTTCATATAGAATTACCCAAAGTAAACAGTCAACGACCGTGGGCCTTGGAGTAGGAGTCGACACAGGCTCCGAACCAAGTAAAATCGACTGTGTCTTTGTGTTGTGTTTATTTTTACTTCCGCTGTGCAATTGCTCTTTACGAAAGTCCGAACGATTTCCGATATTCACCCCCCCTCTATCGGTTTTCACGATCTAACACAAGACAGTTTGTTTGGTCAAAGTTGGTTGGCAACACCATTCTGATAAGGAAGTTACTTGGGAGCTCGAGGACACTATCAGAGTTCGTTACCCTTATCTATTTACTTGAGGTGCATATGGTTGAGTTGCATTTTGAGTTGCTTTTCATATTTATATTATATTTGAGGTGTTGATACCTGTTGCCGTTGACTAGTACCTATTGTGGTTAACTAGTACTTGTTTTGGTTTATAAGTTAAATTTGGGGATCAATTTTGGTTAGTGGGGGAGAATGTTAAATACCGAGTTTTAGGGGGGTTAAATGGAAAATTTTGAAATATAAGGGTTTAGTTGTAATTTTCCAGACTTGGAGGGTTTAATTGCAAAAGGCCAAAAATAGTTATAAAAACCCTAAATCCCTCAAACCGTGCCCTAAACTCACCCGATTCCCCCTTCTCTCGATTTCCCTTCTCTGCCTCAACGCCGCATGCGCGACAATCGCCAAAGTCGCCGACGCCGACGCTGTCCTTCCTTCAACTTCTTCGTTTCTCTCTGTCCTTTTCAGTGCACACGAACTAGGAGCCGACCGCCTATCCTCTTTCCCTATAGAGATCCGACGCCAGCGACTCATCCTAGGTAAGTGATTTCTTCAATTAGGCTTTTCTACTAGGTTTTGGATAATTTTGTTTAGATCTTTGGGTGTTCTTTCTTCTCCACCGTGAGCCTTATTTGTTAATTCTGAATTCTAGTTCGGTTTCTTATGGATTTAGATCGGTGGATGAATCTGAGATTGATTTCTCTGTTAAGTTGTCGTGAGCCTTCCCCTATTAATGATTTTTGACTTCGATTCAATTTCTTGTGGATGTAGATCAAATCTGATATGTGGGGTTGGAATGGGTTCGATGGTGTACGTCTATGAACTGTGGGGGGGCTACCGTCGGTTGTCTTGGTGGAGTAGTAGTGTTCGGTTTGGATGAAATGTTGAATGCATGTTGTTAGAACAGTGAGATGGGTTGTGTGTTGTGATGGGTTGTGGTTGCGTGAGTTGCATTCGGTGTGGACGTGTGGTTTCCTTAATTGTATTGAAACTAAGTTTGGGATTTAAACCTAATTAAGAAGGAACTCATTGTTGGTTATGAGTTGATTAAATAAGTGTTATAGTTAGTATTTAATCTAACCGTGTTTGATTATTTATTTATCTAATTTATTTAATTATATAAATAGCTTAATTCTAATTATTAAACAGGGCCTTGATTTGGACTTGTACGGTTGATTGAGGAAGGTTCACTTCGCTTACGGACTTCTAAAATTAAGGCGGGTACTTCTCCTTTGTACTCGTGTAGTTCCTTTTACCTTAAAGCATGACTGTTTTATATCTAAATAGGTTGCTTGATCTTATTCCTTGTTGTTTGTTATATTAACATCGTCGTTGATACTTTTTCTTCGTTGATCTTTGAGTATTCAAAATTCATATCCGTACAGTCCCCTGTTGTTTTCTGTTCTGTAAAGTGCCGCTTGTACGCGATTACTTAGAAGTCCATTAAACATAATTAGGTTTATTTGGCATTAGAAATACCCTACCTAGTAGTGTAGGTACATAATCGTTGGTTTTCGATTTCTAGTTGGTTGTATTGATGCATCGTTTACTTGTTGGATTTTGTTGCATCGTTGTTTCTCCGGTTGTTCGTGCATCTTGTAGCATGCACCATATATGCACGTTGCATACTAACGACTGTTGGACTTCCATATGGTTAAGCCGTCGTTAGACATTTAGTTGCTCAGTTCACTCAACCACTTGTTGTCGTGGTAGTTGCTAGAGTGCGAGCAACTGTCCTGTTATGCCATACATGTTGTAGCTGTAGGCAAATAGTGACACCTTCACCGTTGTTTTCGAGAGATACTAGAGCTGTTGGTGGCTCCCCCTATATATCGGGGTTTTGGAGTGTTGGCTCCTCAGCATCTTATCCACTCAACCACACCTTTCTGTGGTATTCGTTGGAGTGCATACAGTTGTCACAGCCCTACCCACTCGGTCACACAGATGAGATGTGTTGGCGGCTTGACTGGCGTCAGGGGTGACACATGTCATTGCATCATATGCATACGTATTTCATTTATACATTTTCTTGTGTTTGTTGCATTTATATGAGCTATGATTGTTGTACTTGGTTGACATGCATGTATAAGTTGATATTATGTTGTTGCGTTGTTTTATACATGTTGTATACTTTCTAATATTATGTTGTTGTGTTATTTTATACATGTTTAAGTGATCTTCTATTTCCTATAGACTGTACCCTGTTGATTCTCTACTTATCATATCTTTTGTTATGCCATGCTTATTGTCGACTCATATACCCGCTGAGTCCGCCCGAACTCACCACCCCTGCTTTCTCTTTTTGTTTCAGATAGCAGGTAGCTGCGTTTCTTGGAGCTAGGAGAGGATCCAGTTGTCAGTCCCCAGAGTTGAGTTATTTTCGTATTTGGTTTAGTTGCTTTATTTTCGTTATTTGGTTTGTTTGCATTTTATTTGCTTATCAGATATCGAACTGGTTTGTTATTATTATAGAGACATTTTGTGTTCTCTTTGGTTATGATTTCTTTTATGTTTAAGGTGGCTGAGTCACCCGTTATCTTTTATGTTAATATAAAACTGCGTGGTGATGTTTTTTATTTCCTATTATGATGGCTGAGCCATCTTTTATGATTAGAGTGTATGTATTATTTGCCCCAACTTGTCCGCCGTACAGGGGAGATGCTGCCCGATTTTCGAGTAAGTATGTGCCTCTGGGGTCGTGACAATTTTTGGTATCAGAGCCAAGTTTGTGAGTTCATTTGGGATCTGTGGATTTTTATGATGTTGTTTTTGGTGAATTATTAAGGCGTCAGTTTGTTGAGGTTTTGCAATGTTTTGGTGTCGAAGATGTTCTATGAGGTCTATCGGTATTTTACGGAGTTGTATATGTTTGCGGAGTCATTTTCTTGACATAGTTGTGTTTTGGGACTTGGCAGCGACGAGATCTCTTCGGCAAACAAGAAGTAAGTTGGTTTTAAATTTGGATAAATTAGTTAAATAATGTATGTTAGTTTTGTTATCATATATGCCTCGTCGTATTGAGTTATCTCCACCCCGTGCTCGTGGTCATAGACGACGATCATGGGGGAGGCCAGAGGAGGCCGAGGGAAACATGAATCAGGAGGTTGAGAGGCCCACCAGAGTGGAGCCGACTGGGCGGGGATCAGCTCACCAGGACCCTTCGGGTGAGCTGAGACCTCCACCACTGGGAGTACCTCCTCCTGATTCGACAGTAGTTCCAGTTGTACAATCAGAGGCAGGTCCATCAGTACCACCAATGGCAATTCCTGGAGTGCCATCAGGGGTACCCGCTGCCCAAGCGGGTTGGCTTCTGGACAGAGCTCGGATTCCGTTGCTGGCAGCGTCTGTGAAGAGTCGCTTCACACTATTCCATGGGGAACCAGATCCGTATGCTGCTCGTGCCTGGTTGGAGACATTGGAGGACACCTTCAGCTACATGACCCTCACAGACGTAGAGAAGGTGAAGTTGGCTACATATCATCTTCGAGATCAGGCCGTTACTTGGTGGAATATGCAGAAGACTCTTACTGGTGGATGGCCAATTTGTTGGGTTTCATTTCGCGAAACCTTTGACGGCAAGTATTATTCTGCCGCATTTCGTACAGTCCGACGGCAGGAGTTTCTTGCTCTTCGTCAGGGAGACCGCTCAGTTATGGAGTATGAGGCGGAATTCAATCGCCTGGCAGAGTTTTGTCCTCAGTTGGTTGCTACGGAGGAGGAGCGGACGATACAGTTCATGCTGGGCTTAGCTGGATATATCTAGGTGTGTATATCTGGATGGGCTCCTACTTAATATCGAGAGGCTTTGGATCGGGCTTTACATACCGAGATGATCCAGCATCAGTTGCATGGTGATAAGAACAAAGGGAAGCAGACAACTCAGAGTTCAGCAGCGACACAGAAATAGCAGACGGTTGGACTGAGTCAGGGTACGCAGGAGACTTTTGTGCCTCAATCTCGACCTCATAAGTTTGGACGATTTTCAGCAGGATCGTTGCAGGGTTCTCAGCAGACTTAGAGGTTTACTACTGGTGTGACTCATTGTTTTCAGTGTGGTTCTAAGGACCACGGCAGACCAGATTGTCCCCTAGAGCACCCCATCTGTTATTATTGTAAACTTCCGGGTCATGAGAGTCGAGGTTGTCCTTTGATGGCTCAGCATAAGTCTGCAGCATTCACTCTGCGGGGTGGCCGATCAGGACCGCAGAGGCCATATCGAGGCGGCCGTCAGACTCATACGTCATTTCGACCGCAACAGATAGGATATCAACAGGCAGTTCCACCACTAGTTCAGATGTATGGTATGCTTGGGCATGAGTACTCCTCACCAGTGGTGTCTCAGTATTCTGGGACAGGATCGTACTATCAGCAGCCACGTCCAGCATACCAGCCTGCAGTTTATCAGCATCAACAGTTGGTTGGAGCTTTGGGTTATCAGTCTCAGCAGTCGGTTGGGTCTTCTGGATATCAGCCCCAGCAGACTGCTGGACCTTCATCTTCTCAGCCGCAGCCGGTTTTAGAGTTGCCACCTTCAGCTCCAAAGACAGACCGAGTTTATGCAGTCACCAGACAGCGGGCCGATGGATCGGTCTTTCGTGGTATGATTTCAGTTTATGCATTTCCTGCTGAATTACTTGTTGATACCGGTAGTTCTAGTTCTTTCATATCACGACTGTTTATGGGAAAAATTAGTAGAGTGTCTACCCTTAGATCACAATGTTTATCAATGTCTCTACCATCCGGTGAGGTATTGGATATCACTCAGGAAGTCAAAGCGTGTCCATTGGACTTTGGTGGTTATACCCTCACCGTGGATCTGTCAGTACTTGAGATGGTAGAGTTCAATATTATTCTGGGCATGGACTCGCTGACAGTTTATCATGCCACAGTTGATTGCCAAGCGAGGGTGGTCACGTTTCAGCCTCCGAACCAACCCTCATGGGAATTCATTGGCACCAGAGATGATGGAATTTCTATTATCTCTGCACTTCAAGCCAAGAAGCTTATAACGCACGATTTGTTATTATATGGTTTGTTTGCATTTTATTTGCTTATCAGATATCAGACTGGTTTGTTGTTATTATTATAGAGACATTTTGAGTTCTCTTTGGTTATGATTTCTTTTATGTTTAAGGTGGCTGAGCCACCCGTTATCTTTTATGTTGATATAAAACTGCGTGGTGATGTTTTTATTTCCTCTTATGATGGCTGAGCCATTTTTTATGATTAGAGTGTATGTATTATTTGCCCCAACTTATCCGTCGTACAGGGGAGATGTTGTCCGATTTTCGAGTAAGCATGTGCTTCTGGGGTCGTGACAAGCGGACGACACAGTTCACGCTGGGCCTAGCTATATATATCCAGTTACGTATGTCTGGATGAGCTCCTACTTCTTATCGAGAGGCACTGGATTGGGCTCTACACATCGAGATGATCCACCATCAGTTGCATGGTGATAAAAAGAAAGGAAAGCGGACAACTCAGGGTTCAGCAGTGACATAGAATCAACAGACTGTTGGATAGAAGCGCAGTAGCAGGAGTCAGAGTATGCAGGAGACTTCTGAGCCTAAATCTCGACCCCAGAAGTCTGGACGATTTTCAGCAGGATCATCGTAGGGTTCTCAGCAGACCCGGAGGTCTGCTATTGCTGGGGCTCATTGTTTTTAGTGTGGATCTAGGGAACACAGCAGACCAGATTGTCCCTTAGAGCACCCCATCTACTATTATTGTAAGCTTCCAGGTCATGAGAGTCAAGATTGTGCCTTAAAGTCTCAGCATAAGTCTGCAGCAGTTACTCCCGAGGGTGGCTGATCAGGACAGCAGAGGCCATAGTGAGGCGGCCATCAGACTCAGTCGTCATCTCGACAGCAGCAGATAGGACGTCAGCAGACAGTTCCTCCACCAGTGCAAATGTATTGTATGCCTGGGCATGAGTATATCTCACCAGCGGCGTCTCAGTATTCTGAGACAGGGTCATACTATCAGTAGTCATACCTAGCATACCATCTTGCAGTATATCAGCATCAGCAGTCAGCTGGAGCTTCGGGTTATCAGCCTCAGCAGTCGGTTGGGCCTTCTGGATATCAGCCCCAGCAGACTGCTGGACCTTCGTCATCTCAGCCTCAGCAGATTTTAGCGTTGCCACCTCCATCTCCAGAGACAGACCGAGTTTATGCAGTCACCAGAGAGGAGACATAGTGGGCCGATGGATCGGTCTTCCGTGGTATGATTTTGATTTATGCATTTTCTGTTGAATTGCTTATTGATACTAGTAGTTCTAGTTCTTTCATATCACGGTTGTTTATGGGAAATATCAGTAGGTTGCCTACCCTTAGATCACAACGTATATTAGTGTCTCTGTCATCCGATGAGGTATTGTATATCACACAGGAAGTCAAGGCGTGTCCATTGGACTCCTTGGATCACAATGTCTATCAGTGTCTCACCGTGGATCTGTCAGTTCTCGAGATGGTAGAGTTTGATATTATTCTGGGCATGGACTCCTTGGCGGCTTTTCATGCCACAGTTGATTGTCAAGCGAGGGTGGTCACGTTTCAGCCTCCGAACCAACCCTCATGGGAATTCATTGGCACCAGAGATAATGGGGTTTCTATTATCTCCGCACTTCACGCCCAGAAGCTTATATTGCATGGATGTCAGGGTTTTCTTTTGTCATTGATCAGCACTGATAACAGCAGTAGCCCTCAGCTCTCGGATGTTCCAGTGGTTTGAGAATTTTCAAACGTATTTCCAGAGGAGCTACCTGGTTTGCCTCCCAGAAGGCAAGTTGAGTTTATGATCGAGTTGATTCCGGGGACTACGCCGGCGTCAAAGGCTTTGTATCATATGGCACCTAAGGAGTTGGACAAGCTAAAGGTTCAGCTTCAAGAGTTGTTTGACAGGGGATTCATTCGTCCTAGCGTATCTCCATGGGGTTCGCCAGTTCTGTTCGTCAAGAAGAAGGATGATTCTATGAGGTTATGCATCGATTATAGGCAGTTGAATGTTGTGACTATCAAGAACAAATATCCCCTACCTCGTATTGAATACTTGTTTGATCAGCTGAAGGATACCTCATTGTATTCTAAGATTGATTTGCGGTCAGGGCATCACCAGTTGAGGATCAGAGATTCAGATATCCAGAAGACAGCTTTCCGCACCCAGTACGAACATTACGAGTTCTTGGTAATGTCATTTGGGTTTACCAATGCTCCTGCAGTATTTATGGATTTGATGAATCAGGTTTTTATGGAGTGTTTGGATCAATTCGTTATTGTTTTCATCGACGACATCTTAATTTACTCCCGTTCTGAGGAGGAACATGTGCACCACCTTTGCATTGTCCTATAGACGCTCCGCGGGAGCAGTTGTATGTGAAGTTCAACAAATATGCTTTCTAGTTGTCTTCTGTGGGTTTTCTCGGACACGTTGTTTCTGTAACACCCAATAATTTTCTGGTATTATTAGGGATTTTTCGGAATTTTCTAGCAATTTTTCGGAATAAAAATGAAAAAAAAAACTTTAAAGGGCAGCCGAGGGTTCGAACTCGCGACCACAGGGAGGAGCAAACCCTTAAGGGCGCCCAGCTGACCAGACGGGCTAGAGTATCAAGCACAAAAAAAGAAGGAGCGAAATTATATTATAGGTGAGTTAAGCTTTTCATGAAGAGGTATTTAAGCCCCGCTTAAGTCGCTTGGAAAAGGGAGGCTAGGGTTGGTGGTCGGCGCAAACAGAGAGGGCGAGGGACTGCGAAACAAAAGAAAACTCGAGAGATCTCTTTCTCCTCCTCCTTCCTCTTGAGTAGAACATCTAGGGCTTCTTCCCTAGGGTCAAGGAGGGAGGAGATTTGCGCGAAGGAAGGGAAGAGAAGGGCTACGTTGGGATTTAAACCATATTTAGTGAGTTTTCTTCAAGAAAGGGTAAGTAGATCACTCACCTGCAATAGGAGTAGTTTTCGTATGTATGTTCTTGTTGTAGAACCATGTTTTATGATGCATGCTTTAAGATTATGGTTATCGTGTGTTTTAAGTTTGTAAAGATGCATGTTTTCTCATGATAGAAATCTATTTGGTTTAGATTTGGTGTATGTAAGCTAAGCATGATAATATTTAATTCTTGAAAAGTCCCAAAAATGAGGTTGGGATTAAGGGCACGCAAGGTGCTCGATGAAAGTCTCAAGTAAGAAAGGTAAAGGTGTTAAGTGCAACTTTATGCAAAAGTAAGATAGTTTGATACGTATAAGTACTATAGTAAGAAAGTATTTTACTTTCAGAAAGTGACATGTACCGGGCAAAGGGAAGGCCCACAGAAAGTTAGAAAGAAACTCTAACAAGGTGCGGTGGCTAGCTACCCCGTAACCTATTAGAGAAGCGCGTAATTGGTACATTGATATCATGGTACAATGTCAAGGCCTAAAGAAAGTTGAATATTATTTTCAAGTATATAAGTATTTACAAGTGTTTTAGCTTTGAGTGCATGTCTTTACTTCAATATGTTCATATTGATACTTTGCGAGCATGATAAGGAGTAAGAGTAAGGAGGTTAGTGTTTTAATGTATGAGAATGTTAAGTTTGCCAATGTTTTATGCAAGTAATGTTTTTTTAACATGATTGAGCATGATAAGAATATGAAAGTTTTTCCCTGTGCATGGATTTTGGAAGTAAGCATTCTTTGAACCGAACATGTTTATTGTCGATAGCATGGATTTGTGAGTTTAGGATTTACTTACTAAGCATCTTGCTTATTAGTTGCATTTCCTCCTATTGCAGATAAAGGTAAAGAAAAAGCATAAGTTATGGAGGTGACCAGGACTTGCATTGATGTTCAGTGGCGGCGGAACCGTGGAAGAGATCTTTGGGTTAAGTCTTATAGAAACTAGTGGTTTATGTTTTGGATTGTTAGAACATAATGATTTTGTGTAAACTTTGCATAGAGACAAGGTTGAGTACAAAACTCTAGTATAGCTTTAATATTTAATGTTTTGGTTGGTAAAATGTGAATATTGTATTTATCTCCGCATAGAGTCAAAAGTTGATACAATCTTTAGTATGATTTCATATGGTTTGGTAGTCTTGTTAAATTCCGCAAAGATTCTAATTTCAAGTCATTAGATTTGTTTGGAGTTGCTAGGATGTTTATAAAACTAGCATAGAGTATAGACATGGTGTTATATCCTTGTATGTCTTGAAAGTATATGATTTGTGTATGTCTTTAGCACGAGTTTGATTGGTGAAGTCAAAGGTTAAGGTTAAGTGAGTAAAGGTAAAGGTAGTAGTAAGCGAGCGACGATCCGGCTTAAGTATAGGGTAGAGAAGTCGGGTCGTCACAGTTTCCAGTAGAGGTATCTCCGTAGATCCCTAGAAGATCGAGGCTGCCACTAGTTGGGAGCAGCCGAAGTCAGTTCAGGAGGTGCGCAGTTTTCTCGGATTGGCTGGTTATTATCGATGATATTTTGAAGGATTTTCCAGCATAGCTTCACCGTTGACACGTCTGACTAAAAAAGGCGTGAAATTTGTTTGGATAGATGCTTGCGAGACCAGTTTTCAGGAGCTCAGTCTTCGATCAAGACGAGGATCAGAGAGGCTTAGGCTAGTGATCAGCATCTGCAGTTCCTAAGCAGCCGGATAGCCTTAGAGCAGCAGACTAACTTTACACGAGATGACGAGTGTGTTCTATATTTTCGAGGGAGATTGTGCGTACCTAAGTCACATCCGATCATGGATGAGTTGCTTCAGGAGGCTCATCGATCTCGGTTTGCTATACATTCAGGCGGAACCCGTATGTATCGAGATTTGAGACGTTCCTACTGGTGGAACGGTATGAAGAAAAACATCACGGATTTTGTTGCTAGATGTCTGGTGTGCCAGCAGGTGAAGGCCGAGCATCAGAGACCTGCTGGATTACTTCAGAAGATCCCTATTCCTGAGTGGAAGTGGGTGCACATTACGATGGATTTCATTGTGGGATTACCGAGGTCTCGGAGAAGACACGACGTGATTTAGGTGATCGTTGATCGATTAACCAAATCCGCTCATTTCTTGGGGATTCAGAGGATAGATTCTCTGGATAAGCTGGTAGAGTTGTACTGCCGTGAGATTATCAGACTACATGGTGTCCCTCTGAGCATCATATCAGACAGAGATCTACGTTTCACTTCGCGGTTTTGGCAGAGTTTGCAGCAGGCCATAGGTACAGAGCTTCGATTCAGTACAGCCTTTCATTTGCAGACGGACGGACAGTTAGAGCGTACCATTCAGACACTAGAGGATTTGTTGAGATCCTACGTTATGGACTTTGGAGGAAACCGGGGGGATAACCTACATTTGGTTGAGTTTGCCAATAATAATAGAAATCATTCGGCTGTTCAGATGACACCTTTTGAGGCGTTGTATGGTAGAGCTTGCAGGACACCTACCCTCTGGGAGGAGGTTGGGAAATCTCAGTTGCTAGGTCCTCAGGGTATTCAGCATGACGCAGAGCTAGTCTGTATTATCAGACACAGGCTGTCAGAGGCTCAGGATCGTCAGAAGATTTATGCAGATCGGAGACGCAGACCCTTGGAGTTCTCAGTGAGTGATCACGTATTCTTACGGTGTCACCCACGAAAGGGGTGAAGAGGTTTGGGTTACGAGGTAAGCTAGCTCCCCGCTACATTGGACCTTTCCAGATTTTGGCGGGGATTGGAGCAGTCTCTTATCGTCTGGTGTTACCGCCGTCTTTGGCTGGAGTTCACGACGTGTTTCATGTTTCCATGCTGAGGAAATATGTACCAGATCCCGCGCATATTTTATCGGAGGTGCCGGTCACATTTCAGCCTGACGTGACCTATGAAGAGGTACCTATGCAGATTCTGGACCGCAAGGAGAATCGGTTGAGGAACAAGATAGTTCGGTTGGTCAAAGTTGGTTGGCAGCACCATTCTGATGAGGAAGCTACTTGGGAACTCAAGGATACAATCAGAACACGCTACCCTTATTTGTTTACTTGAGGTGCGTATGGTTGAGTTGCATTATGTGTTGCATTCAGTATTTATGTTATATCTGAGTTGTTATGAAATTTTTAAAAATTTTCAAGGTTTTTTTTGAAATTTATAGGGATAAATAGATAAGTGGAAAACCTGTTTAAGGATCCCTAAATTAATGGAGGAAATATTTATATTATAAATATTTTATCTCTATTTCCTATATTATTCCTATCCCTAATCCCATTCGACCGAATTCCCTTTCCCTCATGCCATCTCCTTCTCCATCGCCTGATCGCCCTTTACCTCGATTGGCCCGACATCGCTGGCCATCCTTGTCGCAGACCGCCTAGAGCTGTGCATTATCCACCTCAGTTAATCCATGGTCGCGATCCATCAGTAGAACCACCACCCCTCTCTTGCCCCTCTCCCTCCTGCATCGCCGACCGACCATCTGGATCACCGCCTGCCACCAACTAAGTGAGGGTGACTCAACCCTCTTTCTTCCCTTATTCGGTTACTATGCCCTGCCATCGATCCATCTATTGTTGCAGTTTGTATTAACGGTCAAACTCAAGTTTTGATGTATGATAAAAGGGTTAAAGTTAGGTGTGTTATTTACTAACCCTGTTACCAAGTGTGTAGGATTGAAAGGCTTAGGACCTAACACTAGGTTGAACTCCAAGGTGGTTGGGTCCTTACAGGAAGTTTAGTTCGGTCCACGGGACCTGACAATTGGCTGAAGCCCAAGTTAGTGGAGACTTAGCATGCAACCCAGCTGGGTCTATAGGACATGACAATTGGCTAACCTGGTGGGTTAAGGAACTAAGTAAATCTGCACAAGGTAAGTGATGTAAGTCACTGGAGGAGTGAATTTCGATGAGCACGAGTCTCTGGCAGGGACTTTAAGCGCATTCCAACTTAGAACCATTTCGGAGCTCTAAGCTGAGACCTTAACTAGATCCTAGTCTTAGGAAGATAGGATCTAACTAATAATCATCTATAAACTATTTATTCATTTGATTTTCTAACTTTGTGTTGTAGAGATATATGTAGATCCTCGAATTATAGATGCGTGGTTGCTTGTAGAGCTTGATTTCGAATTCGAAATCAAATGTTATGGCCTCCGGAAGACTGCTACGTTAAATAGTGGAACTAAGGCATCTCAAATTGGAATTGAGGCACCTCAGATCATCTTGAGGTACCTTAGATGGGTTTGAAGGTTCCTTTAAAAGGATAAGATGCTTAGTTTGTGTATTTGATCAATTTTGAGGATGGGAGCCGCCTCAGGTTGAATAAGGGGTGCCTCCAACACTCTTTAAAAACACTATTTTGTTAGTTTCGAAGACACAACTCATACACAAGCTACTCAAATCATTCTGCTACTTCGTCCACGAACCGCTATGACTCTACTACGCCTAACGGTTGTTGGCATAATGACACCAACACACGAGCCTAATAAAATTCCATTCTTCTAAGTGTTGTAACAATTTCAATTATTGTATATCTTTTATAATACAAAAGGAAGTGTAGCGTGCTTTTCTTTTCTCATCTCTGTCCTCGACTACTCTACCGGGGGTTTTCTGATAGAGAAATTTAGTGGATTGCCTGTTGGAAAGGTTCAAGGGTCGATTTTCTGTGTTTTCTTACTTAGTCGCTCATTTTATTCCGCTTCGGCTTGGATATCAAAAAGCTGATATTTTATTTTAAAACAAATGTGATTCACCATCCCCCTCTCATGTGCAATGGTTCTATAAGTGGTATTAGAGCCTTGTTTGCTCTGAATCAGTGTAAGCACCGTAAGAGCAAAGGGATTTCTATTGTTTTGTTTTTTGGTTTTTGGCTTTTCGTATACATTTGAAATTAGTTTAGTCACCTTTTTTAAGACAAATCTTTCACTATTCAATTTTTACTCAAAATTGGTACAACACCACTCGAGTCGTCTTTTTTATTTCTCTTTTCTCCCACACTACTGATCCAAGACCTAGTCTTGGGATATTTTTTTCTCTTTTTATTTTTTTGTGTAAGGTTTCTTTGAACAAAGCATCCATGAACCTTTGTCATACGATCATGAGGATTTCAACTATTGGAGGCAAGCAATGGAAGTGTTCTTGGGAAGTAAAGATTTTGACAATGTGTTGATTTTGAGATAGTCATCTCAAAACTCAAAATTAAACAATAAGGTAAGTGAGTTAATTTGTAAAATTTTACATAGATTGGATAAGTACAAGAATGTATACGAGCTTTGGACTCGATTGATCAAGCTTCACGAGAACCCAATAAAGCTAGAAGACCAAGCCAAACTTAAGTTCTAATCTGAGATTGAATCCATAGAGTCAACCGCATAGTCAGATTCAGAAGAACCAAACATGACCAAATTCATGGCACTCATAGCTATGGAGGAGGATCAAGTCAGAATAAAATCCAAACATGAGTCAGAACTAACAAAAAAACCTACAGAATTAGGGGTTACGTTTGAGGTTAGAACAATTTACCAAAGCACCCATATTAGTAGCAATTTAAATGACATGCATGATAATTTAGATATTTTCGAAATTAATCCCACAATTGTAGTTGAAAATTTAGATTTGATCATGGTCTTGATCAGATCGATATTAACTTTGACTTGGTCAAATAAAATATTGACCAAATCAATTCAAATGAATGAATTAATAAAGATTTGAATTCTGATAACGTGAATTTAAATTTAATTAATATTAACTTTAAAAATTCAAATCAAATTAATCAAGACAATCATCAAGTAAATTTATATCTAGATAAAATTAATCCTTATCTTAATCAATTTTTTAATTTATTAAATCAAGATAAATCAATGATTCAATTCTAATTAATCCTAATAATTAGAAGTTAATTATATCTCACGATAAAATTAAATTAACTAATCCAAATTTAATTAATTTAAATCCAAAGTAAATTAACAACTCAACTACTTTGAAAAATTCAAATTTGATGAATTTAAAATTACAAAATAATAAAAATTTAAACACTAAAGCTAAGATTTTAAACACAAATAATTTAATTAATTCAAAAATAAAAATTAATAAAATTTTAAACACTAAAGCTAAGATTTTAAACACAAATAATGTAATTAATTCGAAATTAAAAACTAACAAAAATTTAAACACTAAAGACAAAATTTTAAACGCAATTAATTTAACTAATTAAAAATTAAAAATTAACAAAAATTTAAATACTAAAGATAAAATCTTAAACACAAATAATTTAATAAATTCAAAATTAAAAATTAAGAAAATTTAAACTCTAAACCTTAATGAAATCAAAATCAAACTTAATTGAACTTTAATCAAATCAAAATCAAACTCAACTAAACCTTAATGAAATCAAAATCAAACTTAATTGAACTTTAATCAAATTTAATTCAAATAAAATCAATGATTCAAAATTAAACAAAACATAGAATGTATGATTCAAGGGAGATACTAATTTAGTTGGCACCTCAAAAATGAACCTGGTTAAATACTAAAAATTTAAGGGGCTAAAATGATTAAAAATCGCAAACTAAGGGTCTTATTGGGATTAACCAATCTAGAGGGATCTTTTTGCAAAAATCCAACACAAATAAATTGCCCTATGTTTTCCTTCCTTTCCCCAATTTGGCTTTATTCCTCCGTCGTCCTTGCTCGAAGCCGAGAGGTTCCCCGACGCCGCAGCGAGCGAACGACGTTGACAACCGTTGCCGCGCCCTCTACTTCCTTCTCTTCTTCATACTCTTCAGTGCGCACGGACGAGACACGGTGCCACGCCTTTTCCCTCACGTGCTAAGGAAGCCACCGAACTGTTACCAATTTCTTCTTCCTCTTCTCTTTCCTTTCCAAGCGATCAACGCTCCACCCCACGCTACCGGCTGCATCTCCTCTCCATCTCCGCCGAGTGTGGGTCACACATTCACAATTTGCCTTATTTTCTTTATGAGTTTTTGTTGTTGACTTAGTGTGATTCGGTCATTACGTCATTACACTCTAGTATTGCACTATAAGTACATTGCTATAATGTATCTGTGCAGTTTGTATGGTTGAATTAACGACAATTTACCAAAGGGCGTACGCAACAATCGGTAATTACCAACGGGCGCACCATGGTTTTATTTTCACCAAAGGGCGCACTCATTATAGTGAACTTCCTCTTATACCCCTCATGTTATCTATTGCCTTTCTCTTTCTCTCTCAGTAATAAATTCTGAGACGTCAGCACATGCAACATGACTTAATTACTGACTTTTATTTTAAAATAATATCTAATGGAATCGACGCTAAATTAAAAAACGTAAGGTAAAAATTAAAAAAATATTTCACTTTAAAAATTTCTCATCCAACGTGATTTAAAAATATAAATAAATAATTTTTATTTTTATTAATAGAAATTAATATATTAAATAATATTTAATAAATATATTAATGTATAAAAAGTTTTTGGAAACAAATTGTTGGATTTAAAAATATAAATAAATGATTTTATATTTGATTAATAGAAATTAATATATTAAATAATATTTAATAAATATATTAATGTATACATATGTTTTGAAAAAACTGACCGTGGTGGCTTTCAGGCCCACGCTGGGCCTGAAATATTTTTATTTCAGGCCCACGCTGGGCCTGAAATTTTTTATTTCAGGCCCAGCGTGGGCCTGAAATTTTTTATTTCAGGCCCACGTTGGGCCTGAAATCTTTTGATTCAAGTCCGACGTGAACTCAAATTTCTTTTCTATTTAAAAAATATATTAATATATATAAAAAAATCTATCAAAACACTTAATTTTAGATTCAAACGCAGGGCCTGAAGTCATCCCAGGAGGGTTTGAAGTCAAATAACTTCAGATCCTATAAATAATTAATTTAATAAATAATAATTAAATATAAAAAATATTTTTAAAATAAAAAATTTTTAGTGAGGGCCTGAAGTCATCAGTGACTTCAGGCCCTCTATCTGAAAAATTTTCCCTTAGGCCTGAAGTCATCCGACTTCAGGCCTAAGGAGGGCCTGAAGTCTTCAGACTTCAGGCCCAAGGAGGGCCTGAAGTCTTCAGACTTCAGGCCCTCCAACATTAAATATATAAAAATAATAAAAACTTTTTTAAAAAAAATGTATAATATAGAATTACATAATAATAAAATGTTATAGGAGTGGTTTAGGTATATCAGTGAGTTTTGAGCAAAACTCACTGATGGACCTACCATATTTGGAATTCTGAAAACTCTATATCAGTAGACAGGGTTGAGCTAGGAGATGAGATTTTGGGTGCCGAAACCTCTAATCTTGCCGTATCACCAATGCTATAGCAGTGGTTTAGGTATATCAGTGAGTTTTGAGCAAAACTCACTGATGGACCTACCATATTTGAAATTCTGAAAACTCTATATCAATAGACAGGGTTGAGCTAGGAGATGAGATTTTGGGTGCCGAAACCTCTAATCTTGCTGTATCACCAATGCTATAGAAGTAGTTTAGGTATATCAGTGAGTTTTGAGCAAAACTCACTGATGGACCTACCATATTTGGAATTCTGAAAACTCTATATCAGTAGACAGGGTTGAGCTAGGAGATGAGATTTTGGGTGCCGAAATCTCTAATCTTGCAGTATCACCAATGCTATAGGAGTGGTTTAGGTATATCAGTGAGTTTTGAGCAAAACTCATTGATGGACCTACCATATTTAGAATTCTGAAATCTCTATATCAGTAGACAGGGTTGAGCTAGGAGATGAGATTTTGGGTGTCGAAACCTCTAATCTTGCTGTATCACCAATGCTATAGGAGTGGTTTAGGTATATCAGTGAGTTTTGAGCAAAACTCACTGATGGACCTACCATATTTGGAATTCTGAAAACTCTATATCAGTAGACAGGGTTGAGCTAGGAGATGAGATTTTGGGTGCCGAAACCTCTAATCTTGCTGTATCACCAATGCTATAGGAGTGGTTTAGGTATATCAGTGAGTTTTGAGCAAAACTCACTGATGGACTTACCATATTTGGAATTCTGAAAACTCATTATCAGTAGACAGGGTTGAGCTAGGAGATGAGATTTTGGGTGCCGAAACCTCTAATCTTGCTGTATCACCAATGCTATAGGAGTGGTTTAGGTATATCAGTGAGTTTTGAGCAAAACTCACTGATGGACCTAAACCACTCCTATAGCATTGGTGATACAGCAAGATTAGAGGTTTCGGCACCCAAAATCTCATCTCCTAGCTCAACCCTGTCTACTGATATAAAGTTTTCAGAATTCCAAATATGGTAAGTCCATCAGTGAGTTTTGCTCAAAACTCACTGATATACCTAAACCACTCCTACAGCATTGGTGATACAGCAAGATTAGAGGTTTCGACATCCAAAATCTCATCTCCTAGCTCAACCCTGTCTACTGATATAGAGTTTTCAGAATTCCAAATATGGTAGGTCCATCAGTGAGTTTTGCTCAAAACTCACTGATATACCTAAACCGCTCCTATAGCATTGGTGATACAGCAAGATTAGAGGTTTCGGCACCCAAAATCTCATCTCCTAGCTCAAACCTGTCTACTGATATAGAGTTTTCAGAATTCCAAATATGGTAGGTCCATCAGTGAGTTTTGCTCAAAACTCACTGATATACCTAAACCACTTCTATAGCATTGGTGATACAGCAAGATTAGAGGTTTTGGCACCCAAAATCTCATCTCCTAGCTCAACCCTGTCTACTGATATAGAGTTTTCAGAATTCCAAATATGGTAGGTTCATCAGTGAGTTTTGCTCAAAACTCACTGATATACCTAAACCACTTCTATAGCATTGGTGATACAGCAAGATTAGAGGTTTCGGCACCCAAAATCTCATCTCCTAGCTCAACCCTGTCTACTGATATAGAGTTTTCAGAATTCCAAATATGGTAGGTCCATCAGTGAGTTTTACTCAAAACTCACTGATATACCTAAATCACTCCTATAGCATTGGTGATACAGCAAGATTAGAGGTTTCGGCACCCAAAATCTCATCTCCTAGCTCAACCCTGTCTACTGATAATGAGTTTTCAGAATTCCAAATATGGTAAGTCCATCAGTGAGTTTTGCTCAAAACTCACTGATATACCTAAACCACTCCTATAGCATTGGTGATACAGCAAGATTAGAGGTTTCGGCACCCAAAATCTCATCTCCTAGCTCAACTCTGTCTACTGATATAGAGTTTTCAGAATTCCAAATATGGTAGGTCCATCAGTGAGTTTTGCTCAAAACTCACTGATATACCTAAACCACTTCTATAGCATTGGTGATACAGCAAGAATAGAGGTTTCGGCACCCAAAATCTCATCTCCTAGCTCAACCCTATCTACTGATATAGAGTTTTCAGAATTCCAAATATGGTAGGTCCATCAGTAAGTTTTGCTCAAAACTCACTGATATACCTAAACCACTCCTATAGCATTGGTGATACAGCAAGATTAGAGGTTTCGGCACCCAAAATCTCATCTCCTAGCTCAACCCTGTCTACTGATAATGAGTTTTCAGAATTCCAAATATGGTAAGTCCATCAGTGAGTTTTGCTCAAAACTCACTGATATACCTAAACCACTCCTATAGCATTGGTGATACAGCAAGATTAGAGGTTTCGGCACCCAAAATCTCCTCTCCTAGCTCAACCCTGTCTATTGATATAGAGTTTTCAGAATTCCAAATATGGTAGGTCCATCAGTGAGTTTTGCTTAAAACTCACTGATATACCTAAACCACTGCTATAGCATTGGTGATACGGCAAGATTAGAGGTTTCAGCATCCAAAATCTCATCTCCTAGCTCAACCCTGTCTACTGATAATGAGTTTTCAGAATTCCAAATATGGTAGGTCCATTAGTGAGTTTTGCTCAAAACTCACTGATATACCTAAACCACTCCTATAACATTATATTATTATGTAATTATATATTATACCTTTTTTTTAAAAAAGTTTTTATTATTTTTATATATTTAATGTTGGATGGCCTGAAGTCATCAGACTTCAGGCCCTCCTTGGGCCTGAAGTCATCAGACTTCAGGCCCTCCTTAGGCCTGAAGTCGGATGACTTCAGGCCTAAGGGAAAATTTTTCAAATAGAGGGCCTGAAGTCAGTGACTTCAGGCCCTCACTAAAAATTTTTTATTTTAAAAATATTTTTTATATTTAATTATTATTTATTAAATTAATTATTTATAGGATCTGAAGTTATTTGACTTCAAACCCTCCTGGGATGACTTCAGGCCCTGCGTTTGAATCTAAAATTAAGTATTTTGATAGGTTTTTTTATATATTAATATATTTTTTAAATAGAAAAAAAATTTGAGTTCACGTTGGGCCTGAATCAAAAGATTTCAGGCCCAACGTGGGCCTGAAATAAAAAATTTCAGGCCCACGCTGGGCCTGTAATAAAAATATTTCAGGCCCAGCGTGGGCCTGAAAGCTACCACGGTCAGTTTTTTCAAAACATATGTATACATTAATATATTTATTAAATATTATTTAATATATAAATTTCTATTAATCAAATATAAAATCATTTATTTATATTTTTAAATCAAACAGTTTGTTTCCAAAAACTTTTTATACATTAATATATTTATTAAATATTATTTAATATATTAATTTCTATTAATAAAAATAAAAATTATTTATTTATATTTTTAAATCACGTTGGATGAGAAATTTTTAAAGTGAAATATTTTTTAAATTTTTACCTTACGTTTTTTAATTTAGCGCCGATTCCATTAGATATTATTTTAAAATAAAAGTCAGTAATTAAGTCACGTTGCATGTGCTGACGTCTCAGAATTTATTACTGAGAGAGAAAGAGAAAGGCAATAGATAACATGAGGGGTATAAGAGGAAGTTCACTATAATGAGTGCGCCCTTTGGTGAAAATAAAACCATGGTGCACCCGTTGGTAATTACCGATTGTTGCGTACGCCCTTTGGTAAATTGCCGTTGAATTAATACATTTGATAGTGTAATAATAATAATAATAGTAATAAATACTTATAGGATAGGTACAGTTTTGGTATGATGTGCCTTGCTCTATTTTCAACCAGTCATGAATATAGGCTATGCTACGGAATAGTAGGTCAAAACCCACTGTTTTATTTAGCGAGGTTGATATGTAGTTTGGGGTGATTTCGTGTAAGTTGATTCATGTGATGTTGGAGGATTAGTTTTGTCTTGTTGGTTTGAGGTGTGTGATATGTTTTGCTGTAAGATATATGGTTTATGTTAGTTTGGGAATTAATCCTCATCCTCTTGACCTAACTGGGATAATAATGTTAGAAACGGATCATAGTCGTTCACACACACACACACACAAACACGCGCGCGCGCGCGCGCGCGCGTAGTTATTTGTTTATATGTAGTCTGGTTATTTTTAATAATTTTTATAAGTAGCTAAACTATGTCATTTGATACAGGACAATGATCGGTTGCATGTGATTGATCGTAGGGGTTCTTTTGGACACAATCTACAATTTATGGCGGGTACTTCTCCTTTGTGTTCTTGTAGTTCTTTTACCTTAAATGCATGGCTTGTTATGTCTAAGTAGGTATGCTTGACCTTAATCTTTGCTGTTGTTTATTTTAATATCGTCGTTGATACCTTTCTTGTTTGACCTTCGAATTTAAATCGAAAATTTGTATCCGTACAGTCACTCGTTGATTTTCCATTCCGTAAAGTACCGCTCGTACACGAGTATTAGATATTCATTAAACACCACTAGGATGGTTGACATTAGGTTGCATATTCGTTGGTTTCTGGTTGATTTTTGAGACTTGTTGTTTATATCGTTGCATCATTGTTATTCAATTTTTTGTGCATTTTGGTATCATGCACCATACCTGCACCATTGAATACTGACGACTGTTGGGCTTCCATATGGTTAAGTCATCATCATTCATTTAGTTGCTTTGTCACTCAACCACTTGTTATGGTAGTTGCTAGAGTGCAAACAACTGTCCTGCTACGCCACACTCAACCACTCATTTATAGTGGATGTTGGAGTTGGAGGCAAGCAATTGACACCCTCAACATTATTTTTGAGGGATACTAGAGTTGTTGGTGGCTCCCCCTTTATCTCGAGGTTTTGGATTAGTTGACTCCCCAACATCCTATCCAGTCAACCACATATATCAGTGGTATTCGTTGGAGTGTGTACAGTTGTCACAACCCTACCAACTCAGCCACACAGATGTGATGTGTTGGCGGCTTGACTGGTGTTAGGGGTGACACATGTCATTGCATCATATGCATTTATTGCATTTATGTATTTTCTTGTGTTTGTTGCATTTATATGAGCTATGATTGCTGCATTTGGTTGACATGCATGTATGTTTGATACTATGTTATCTCGTATGTTTCACGTTGTTTTATACATGCTTAGATATCCTTTGTTTCCTAGAGACTGTACACCGTTGTTTCTGTTGCTTGTTATATCTTTTATGATGTCATGCATTTGTCTACTCATATACCCGTAGAGTCCTCCCGGACTCACCACCGCTACCACCTATTTTTGTTTCAGGTAGCAGGTAGATGCATTACTTGGAGCTAGGAGAGGATCCAGTTGTTAGTCCTACCGTGTTGATTTGTTTTGGAGTTGTCTCGGGGTTTAGGCTTTTTGTTAGCAATTGCTTTATTTTCTACACTTCATGAGTTCTGCATTTTTATTTCTTAGACTGCATATATTTTATTAATCCGGTATTATCGCAATAGATTTATGTGTATATGTTAATGGACTGGCATGTTCGTTTTTGGGATTTATATTGGAGTTTTATTTTGATTATGGACTCTCTACTACTTTTAAATTTGCTTAGAGATATTAACTGCGTGGTTGTGCCTTTATTTCCAGTTATGATGGTTGAGCTATCTTTTATGTAGAGGGTTATGTATTATTTGTCCTAACTTGTTCGTCGTACAGGGGAGATGTTGCCCGATTTTCGAGTAAGAATGTGCCTCTGGAGGCGTAACGAACTTTACCCGCCAGGGTACTTAAGACTAGATGAAAAGATAGTTTGACTCTTGTCCAACATAGTACCAGGGTGGGGTGAGATGATAGTATGTTAGTGTTGGTGCAATCGACCCAAGTATGATCGAGTGGATCATTGGTTTTGATGTGTGTGGCAATATGATTAAGTAAGGTTGTCATGTTGGTTTGATATGTGTGGTTGAGTCATGCAGGACTTGGTGAATCACACATGGAGTACACATCGAGGGATGAGAGCCGGAGGAAGAGGACTTCAAGGGCAAGCCAGGGAAGTAGACTTCAAAGGCATACACGAAGGATGGCATGGAGGCAAGCCGTGGGCTTGTGTGCGCATCTGAGGGACGAAAGTCGAAGGAAGAGGACTTCAAGGGGCAAACCAAGGGAGTGGACTTCAAGGCATATGCGAAGAATGGACTTTAGAGTGAGTTTGAGTGAAATTGTAAGCTGAGCAGTCGACTGCAAGGGAAGCCAGTCGACTGCTAGCGCAGAACAAAAACTCACAGTCACCAGTCGACTGGTCCAGGCACCAGTCGACTGGTCTGTTCAAAAATAGAGCTGTTGGGCTAGTCATCGGCTATCCGTTGGCTGGGCATCAATCGACTGTCCCTTGGGGAGTCGACTGGTGTCGGGGGCTGGGCTGTTTTAGGAACAGCTCTCTCCTCTATTTAAGGAGTGGTTTTGGAGCAGAATAGGGTTGCGGTTCTTTATTGAAAGATCCTGTTCTAAGTGCTCAAAGTCTCCATTACATACTCTCTTCCTCATACTCTAAATTCTATCTTGTAAGAGAGGAAGAGAACATCTTGTGAAGGTTTCTCCACCTTGAAGGAGAAGATCATAGTGAAGCTTGTGTGCGTGGTGTGGATCCTTGGATTAGTCACCTCTCGGAGGTGGATACCAAGTAAATCAAGGGAGTTAGCATTGTTTCTTTTGTTAATCGATTTTATTTTTGTACTTTAGCTAACATTCTTGTAGACAAAATCAAAAAGTAGTTATTCATCCCCCCCTCTAGTAAAACTCCAAGGTCTCAACAAGTGGTATCAGAGCCTGGTTTGTTTCGGGAGAACTCACCGTCAACCGGAACATCAAGATGACAGTTCAAGAGGGATATAGCACCGCATGACCACCATTCTTCGATGGCAACGACTTTGCATATTGGAAAGGTAGAATGGAATACTATCTAATGAATGATATTGAGAATTGGTTTAGTGTTGTAGATGACTTTGAGATGCCAATGGATGAGAGGGGAGAACCTCTCCCTATCAAGAATTGGTCAAAGGAAGTTATGAAGAAGGCCCAAGCAAATGCAAAGGCCATAACAACCCTACAATGCAGTCTTTCAAAGGAACAACTAAACAAAGTAGGATCATTCAAGACAACAAAGGAGCTTTGGGAAAAGCTCATTGAGTTAAATGAGGGATCAAATGAATCAAGAAGAGCAAAGAAGGATCTCTTGGTGGCGCAACTTCAATCTCTCACCATGAAGGCAAATGAAACCGTGAGTCAATTGCACGGTAGAGTTAAAGAAATCATCAATGAGCTTCATATGATAGGTGAGAAAATGGAGAATAGGGATCTAGTAAGGTATGTGCTTCAATCTTTCCCTAGAACCACTTTATGGGCCTCAATGGTTGATGCTTATAAAGTTTCTAAGGATCTTTCTTTAGTAAAGCTTGATTATTTATTTTGTGAATTTGAACTTCATGAACAAGCTAATGTATCTATCAAAGAAAAGGGTATAGAAATTGTTGTAGAAAAAGAGAGAAAGAAGAAGAAGGACAAGAAGAAGGTCTCTTACTCATCATCCGATTTGGAAGAATCAAGCGCCTCAATGGATAGTGATCAAGAGGCATATATGGTAAGAAAGATGAGGAAAGCATTTAAAAGTTTTTCTTTTAACAAATCCCATAATAGGAAAAATTCAAGGAGTAAGAATAAAACAAGAAAGATCATATGCTATAATTGCCATGAAGAAGGACACATGAGGGATAAGTGTCCACTTTTGAAGAAGAAGGAAGAAAAGAAGAAAACAAAAGAAAAAGGAAAAAAGGCTACAAGCCTAAAGGTGACATGGGATGATCCTTCATCATCGGAAGAAGAAGAACACCACGTATCTCACTTTACGCTAATGGGAGTTGACAACATAACATGCACATTATCCGAAGATGTGAAGAGCTCAAGTGATGATGAAGAAGGGAGCTCAAGTGAAGGGGGAGGTCAATGTTCAGATTCAGACGTCTCGGTAAGTGAGGTATACAAACTACCCCTACTACACTTGTGAAGATTATTTCTAACACTAATGATGATTTGTTTAATGCCAAAAGGAAAATTAAGAGTTTGAAAAATGAGATTTGCATGTTAAAGAAAAAATTAGAATCTATGACAATCAAGGACAATATGCATGATTCTTCTTTTAGTTTAAATGAGTCATCTTTACAAGAAGAAAATAAGGAATTAAGGGAAAAGGTAGAAAGTCGCACCAAGGCCCTTAGCAAATTTCAAATTGGCTCAAAAAACCTTGATATGATTCTTAGTAGTCAAAGAGTCATTTACAACAAGGCCGAAGTAGGATATAGACCTAAGATCAAAGAGGTTGCTTTTATTTCTTTTATGGGTAGAAAGGGTGCACCTAGAAAGCAAACCATTAAAGGAAATATAAAACAAGCATGGGTCCCTAAGAAGTATTTGAATATGTTGTTGGATCAAGTGTATGGGTACCAAAAGATCATGTTTTTTGTGTTGTTTAGGAAGAAGAAAAGAAGGATTCAAACATGTGGATTGTGGATAGCTGTTGCTCAAGACACATGACCGGTGATGTGAGCAAGTTCTCCACAATTAGATACATGAAGGAAGGAATCGTGTCTTTTGAAAATAGTGGAAAGCTCAAGATTATAGGTAGAGGCACAATTGTGGTATCACCTACAATCATTATTAAAGTACTTCTAATTAAGGACATAAAATTCAATTTGCTTAGTGTTAGTCAATTATGTGATGCTGAATATAAGGTTGAATTTCATGTAAATAAGTTGTAGTGGCCCCGGCCCCTCTGGTCCCCGCAGGCAACCCTCTAGGCAGGACCCTATGGTCTTCCCACTCCTGGCAGTGGATTTTTTCCTTCCCCAGATTCGAACCTTAGACCTCCATGTCAAGTACAAAGGTTCCTTGAATCTGAAGGTCCCTGCAGGCAACCCTCTAGCCACGCTCACTTGGCTACCAGATTCAAGGAACCTTTGTACTTGATCTGAAGGTCTAAGGTTTGAATATGGGGAAAGTAAAAATCCACTGCCAGGAGTGGGAAAATCGTAGGGTCTGGTCTAGAGGGTTGCCTGCAGGGACCAGAGGGGCTGGGGCCACTACATAAAAAGGCGTCTTTTTATGTAGCGACACGGCCCCTCTAGCCCCATCAGGCGGCTCTCTAGGTCATGCCCTACGGTCTTCCCACTCTCGGCAGTAGGTTTTTTTCTTCCCCAGATTCAAACCCTAGACCTCCAAGACAAGTACTAAAGTTTCTTGAATCTGGTAGCCAAGTGACCGGAGACGTAGACCCATACAGTTTGCTGCGGGTGATCATGTTTCCCTTCGAGTTTCACCCAAGAAAGGGATGAAACGTTTTTGTCTCAGAGGTAAGCTAGCTCCACGGTATATTGGTCCGTTCCAGATTTTGGACAGGATTGGAGCTGGAGCTTATCGCCTAGCATTTCTACTGTCTTTGACTGGCGTCCACGACGTGATGCATATATCCATGCTGAGAGGTCATGTGACAGATCCCACATTCATATTATCCGAGGTGCCTATTCCGCTCCAGTCTGACAGTACTTATTAGAAGGTATCTGTATGGATTTTGGATTTCCAGGAACATCGGTTGCGGAACAAGGCAATCTGATTGGTTAAAGTCGGATGGCAGTACCATTCAGATGTCGAGACGACCTGGGAGCTCGAGGATATAATCAGAGCTCGTCTACCCCCCTTGTTTATTTGAGATGTGTACAGTTTGTTTTGTACAATATCCGTACTGCCTGTCCCCGTTCAGTATTTTGTGTTGTATGATCGTACCTAGCACATGTGACAACGAAATTTGGGAGCCAAATTTTTATTAGTGGGAGAGAATGTTAAAATACGGAATCTCAGAGGGCTAAAAGGTAAAAAGGGTTAAATTAAGGGTGGTTATGCGAATGGTCAAAGATTGGAGGGGCAAATTGCAAAATAGTCAACCCTTATAACTTCTTTTCTTCGTTTTTCTTTTGGCCGACTGCGGATCAGATCGCGCTCTTCGCCTTCCCGACCATTTCTCCCACTTCTTCTTTCTTGCGCACGAAGTCAACCCGAGATCGCGCCCCTGTCTTCTCCTCTGCCCATCTTCTCGCCTTCGCCTTAATCATCTTCTTCCTTTTCCTCCTCTCTTCTCCTCCTCTCAAGCGGTCGTTGATTGGCTATCCTAGTAGTAGCTCGTCAAGGAGACAAGGGAGCGAGACGTCGATCTTCTCTTTCCTCCCGCGTTTGGCCATTGAGCGGTGTGGTCGTCGGGGATCAACCGGCATCGGACAAAGCGCAAGAAGTTCACCAGTCGAGGATGATCGGCTGGTCTCGATCTACTAGGATTGGATCTAGGGCTATTGGGGTGGCTCGTTAGAAACAGAGGTTATTACATGAGTCTAAGGAAAAGGAAGCTTGTCGGTGCCAGCGACGAGCACCTCACCATCGAATCCGATCAGGTAAGGAGTGGTTTGCCTTGAAACTTCTCTGGTGTGATCTTGATTTTGCTTTCTGGTGGTTCTACCTTGTTGGCGCAAGGCCATGCTCTACTTTTCTTTTGCTTTGTCTTAGATTTGGGCCAACTCTGTCGTGCATTCCATGAGAGTTGGGATTAGATGTTTATTGTGTTTGGGTTTCTGTTCTGTAATGTGGAATAGGTTCTGATTGAGAGATTGGCATTGTGTTTAATTTCTAGTGTTACTATAATTGGTGTATTTGATTAGATGTGGGTTTTGGTGCTTGGTTGTAGTTTAGAGTTTGATATCTTGAAGTTGATCAGATTTAATTCATGGGGTTTGATCAGATTTTTTAATAGGTGTTGATCGTGTTTGGATTCTTCCTCTTTGTTGATTTGGGTTACGGATTAATCGATTTAATTAGGGATTTATGATGGTTCAGCTCATTTATACATCTAGCTGGAGATTACCTTAGTGTTTGCTTGTAATTTCCACAAATTCATTGGAGGTTTATGTTGAGTTTTGTGTTGTGGACAGTAGGTGGATGCCTTGTTTGGTTTTTGTTTTTGGACAGGGAAGTAGACTAGTAGATCATTCAGAAATAATGTTTTGGATTGGGTTAGGGTTTGGGATTGACGTAGAGGTTAATCTTAAACTAAGATTAATCCTAAATGAATCTAGGGTTAGGTTAATTATGGGGTTCAATATTCTAGTGAACCACACTTTGATCAGGTTGGGTTAATTCGGGTACGATATGGTGTCTAGCTTAATTAACATCATTTGTAATTATGACTTATGTTATGTTTTATGGATACAGGAAATTGACTTGAGCTGTTGGCTGTGAACTATTATTTGGACGAAGGATTCTCTTCATGTTCGGACTACTACATCAGGAGGCGGGTATCTCTGACTTTTCTTTTAGATTAGTCATAGATATATGCTTGATATGCTTTGTTTAGCAATAGAGTAATAGATTATGATATAACTCTTCTATTTGCCTTGCTGATACTGTTTATGCTATACTTGACATGTGATACTTATACCTTTAGGACTTAGGCTTTAGTGCATTATATATGATCCTCGCATATCATGTTGATATAGGTGAACTAGATAGTGGATGTTGTTGACCAGTGTCATGCATCATCGTGCACTGTGCATCACGGTCGATCAGGTGCCCCCTTTGTGGGTGAGTCAGGTCGACAGTCATACTGACCTACCCATACGACCACTCATGGGTTAGTGGTTGACGGAGTATTGGATAGTGTGCTCTGCACTACTCCGCTTATGCACTCATGGGTTAGTGAATCGGAGCATGGTAGCAGGCAAAGGTCCCTCCTTGAGTAGTCCATATACCAGGAGATGAGAGAGAGAGGTCTCTCCCCCATTTATATACATGGGGTAGGGGTAACACTCAGACAGAGATGTCCTCCATAGATGGCCTGGGACTGATAGAGATATCGCCAGGATAGGTGATGGCCTGAGGCTGATAGAGATATCGCCAGGATAGGTCATGGCATGGGGCTGATAGAGATATTGCCAGGATAGGTCATGGAGTAGGGGTGTTACACCGGCAGCATTCCGTCTACTCGATCGCTCAGGAGCAGTGATGGTAGAGTACGGACGGCAGTCACAGCCCTACGTCGGAGGGTGGCCTCCGCTCAGCTTCCTCCCGTACATAGGTGGCGATGTCTGACCGACGGCAGGGGTGACCATGTCATTGCAGTATGTGCATACGCATATTTTGCACTTGCCTGTGTTTGCTATACTTAGATGTTGCATATGATTGACATGTACATACAGGAGACCTTATGTCTGGTTTTCGACGACTCTGCTATATTGGTATGGTATTTTCTATTCCCTCTTTCAGTTGTGCTTATCACTTCCTGTACATGTGTTATATCGATAGTCTGTTACATTATTGCTAGCTTAGACTATCCTGCATATATGATGAGATATCCACTGAGTTCTGTGACTCACCCCGTTAGCTCCTTGTTTTTATTTCAGGATGATCGACTAGAGTGCCCGGCAGTTTGTTCCAGTTCTTATATTCATTGAGACGATTTCGGGATTTTCTTCTATTTGATGGTGGTACATGTTGGTACCCGTTTTCTGTATTTTTATACCTTACATTTCCGCTGCTGTCTTTGTGTTCAGTTGTGTCATTTTATACGGCGGTATAGTTGTACTTTTGTGTGCCATGAAGGCTTTGTTCATTTTATATTGTCATATGTCGTACCGGTACGAAGCTTTTGTCGACGTTTTTGGATTTTCTTTATTTAGACGCTTGTTCCAGCCCTATAGGCTAGGGTACGAGCGAACTGAGCGAGTCGTAGAGGTTAGAATTTTTGAATTGTCCATCGGTCAAGGGAGTGACAGTCCAGTCAATATCGGACGGGCAGCTCCTCGGGGAGTGACAATTTATTTGGTATCAGAGCCAACTTCTCGAGATACCTTGTGATCTTGTGAGTATTTTCGGATTTTATGTTGGAGTCATTTTCTTGATGAACGCGATTGGGACATGGCAGTGACGGGACTTCTCCAGATGACACGTGGTATATGACATGTCTCATTTACCTCTTTTGTATCTACTGTCTAGTGTAGGGTTAGACATTCCTTTATCTTGATGAGATGGTATATCAACTTAAATACTTAGCCGGTAGGTACTTGTAGATATAGTTTATCCGGATGACTTGTAGTCAATCCATTTTAATTATGATTATGGTGCGTGATTAATCTTGGACCCGTATGTATCATGTTGATGATTGTATCCTAGATGACATGTCTGGAGGACATGGTCTGCTGTGATGCAGCAGAGATGATATTAGTTGTTTATCATCTCGGTTGATAGAGGATAGAGATATCCTATTTTCGTGGGACTTTTGATCTCAGATTTATTATGCTTGGTTAGATAACCAAAAAGTACAGTCAGATGTGACTTGTACCGATTCGGAAAGGTGTGGAGCTAGTTGCTTGCCACTTACAGGTTACCGTTGGTACTTGGTTTGGTGAACCAAGGAGGTACCTACGTACTTATGATTTGCGCTGAGGCGAATCACTTTCAAGGTTAGACTACCTTTTGGTGGAAAATGTTGAGGAAATTGTCAAAGAATACAGAATCACTTCGTGATTATGTTGAGATACTCTTGAGACATAGCGTGCCTCTATGTTATGGAGTTGGAACTCAGAGGTTTCTGAACCTTGAGTGGAGTTGGAGTATATTGGGTTACGAGAAGACAATTAGTCGACTTGTCTTACACTATTTTAGTCTATGAGGTCTCATGACTCATAGACAGGTCGTATGTGTTAGATATTCTCGATAACACATCAAGAAGCAGGATCCGCTGGGATGTGATAGAATGGATGTTAGCAGCGTGACACCGGTGAAATTTGACTGTAACTGGTGTATGTTTTAGAGGACGGTCTCCGAGGGGTAGACCGTTGGCTGTCAAGTGAGAGTGGTTACGAGTTGACCTCTAAACCAGTGCATGTGGTGGTTCATTGGCATCAAAGACAACGAGGTTGCAGTTATCTCCTCGTCTCAGAGCTAGAGATTCTAGCACATGGACGTTAGGCGTTCCTGTTGGTGGACTGATATTGGGAAAAATATCGTGGATGTGGTGGTTAGATATTTGGTATGTTAGTAGATAAAGGTTGAACCCTAGAGACCCGCTGGGTTATATTAGACGATCTCAATTTATGGTTGGAAATGAGAGCGGTATTATGGACCCTGTCGGGGATTTACAGGACTCAGGGAAGTGAATTGGGTGATCGTTGATTGACTAACCTAATTTGTGCAGTTTCCTGGGTTTGGCTGGCTATTACCGATGCTTTGTTGAGAGTTCTCCAGCATTGCATCACCACTTACACGCCTGACTAGGACGGGCGTGAAGTTTGTATGGACAGAGGCTTGCAAGACCAACTTTCAGGAGCTGAAGCGGAGGCTTGTATCTGCGTCAGTTCTAGTACTACCTTCTGGAGAGGATGGTTTCACTCTGTATACTGATGCATCTCTCCTGGGACTGGGCGCGGTATTCATGCAGCATGGACGGGTGGTTGCTTATGCTTCTCGGCAGCTGAAGGAGGATAAGAGGAACTACCCCGTTCATGATTTAGAGTTGATCGCTATCCTTTTTACACTAAAGATCTGGAGGCATCATTTTTATGGGATTACCTTCGAGATCTTCGCAGACCACAGGAGCCTTCAGTATCTATTCACTCAGCGAGAGTTGAATCTCCGACAGAGGAGGTGGATGGAGTTTCTGAAGGATTACGATTGCACCATTAGCTACCATCCTGGGAAAGCTAATGTAGTCGCCAACGCCCTCAGTCGGAAGTCCAGAGCTGTTTTGGCATGCTTAGAGTGATGGTCACAGATTTGATTCAGAGTTTCTCTGAGCTAGGGTTAGAGGAGCAGTCTCAGACAGAGAGAGAATTGCTAGTGACTTTGATGGCTCAGTCAGAGATTCGGACGAGGATCAGAGAGACTCAGACCAGTGACCAACACATTCAGTTTCTGGGCAGTCAGGCGATTTCAGGAGAGCAGCCGGATTTTACACGTGATGAGGAGGGTGTTCTGTACTTCCGAGGGAGGTTGTGTGTACCCGAAGCACACCCTGTTTTGGAGGAGTTGCTGCAAGAGGCCACCGATCACATTTTGCTATTCACTCCGGTAGCACTCGTATGTATCGTGATTGGAGACATTTCTATTGGTGAAATGGCATGAAGAGGGACATCGCAGATTTGGTTGCTAGATGTCTCGTTTGTCAGCAGGTTAAGGTGGAGCACCAGAGACCTGCTGGACTCCTCCAGAGGATCCCCATTCCCGAGTAGTAGTGGGAGCATATCACCATGGATTTCGTTGTGGGTTTGCTAAGAACTAGGAGAGGTCATGATGTGATTTGGGTAGTAGTGGACCAACTAACCAAATCTGCTCACTGCTTAGCTATCCGGAGGACAGATTCTCTTGATAGATTGGTAGAGTTGTATTGCCAGGAGATAGTCAAATTGCACGGGGCCGCTACATAAAAAACCTTTTTATTGTAACGACCCGGCCCCTCAGCCCTTTGGGCGGCCCAACTAGCGGCCCAATAACCTGGCAGCCAAATCAACATTTGGCGGCCCAACAACCTGGCCCGACTATGTCGTTACTCACTAGGACTTCCCACCCCTGGCCAGTGGATTTTTTCCTTCCTCAGGATTCGAACTCTGGACCTCCAGGTTAAGTACTAGAGTTTATGAATCCTGATAGCCAAGTGAGCATGGCTCACATGGTTATCAGGATTCATAAACTCTAGTACTTAACTTGGAGGTCTAGAGTTTGAATCCTGAGCAAGGCAAAAATCCACTGGCCAGGGGTGGGAAGTCCTAGTGAGTAACGACATGGTCGGGCCAGGTTGTTAGGCCGCCAATTGGGCCACCCAAAGGGTCGAGGGGTCGGGTCGTTACATAAGTGCTTGGTTAAACACAATAGCTCGAAAAATATTATGTTAGAAGGGTATAGGAAAACAAATCTTTATTATATTAATCTCTCCTATACTTCTAACATTTTTACTAAGTGTCTCTTATCAAAAGAAGAAGAAGGATGACTATGGCATAGAAGACTTGGACATATAAACATAAAGAACATAGCAAGTGTGGCCAAGATGGAGTTGGTGAAAGTGTACGATCGAAGGCGTTGCTAGAGGGGGGTGAATAGCACTTTTTCGTTGAATTCTCTACAAAGATGTTAGCGCAATACAAAATAATATATAAAAACACGAAAGCAATGCTAACTAAGAGTTTTTTTACTTGGTATCCATCTGAATGGGTGACTAATCCAAGGATCCACGCGAGTACTCCACCTCCACTATGAAAAGTCTCCTTCAAAGGTGGAGAAACCTTTACAAGCGTTGCCTTCCTCTTTACATAATATGATGAAGAGTGAGAGGAAGATCGAATAGACTAGTCGCACGAACAGCACTTCCTTACAGTGAAAAGTCGTACTGTTCATGTGTGGAAAAGTCCTCTTTTTATAAGAGAACAGGACAACTTCGCAAGCTGTCCAGACCATGGGCAGTCGACTGGTCCAGCAATAAATGCCAGCCAACGGCTAGTTTTGGGGGGTTACCAGTCGACTGCCAAATGGGCAGTCGACTGGTCCAAGGCTGAATTCTTTCTGTGAGATTTGACAGTTGACTGCCCTCTGGCCAGTCGACTGACCAGACTCTATTCTCACTTACAACCTCTCAAAACACTCTCCTTCACGTATGCCTTCAGGTATGCTCCCTTGGCTCGCCCCTTGAAGTCTTCTTCCTCTGGCTATTGTCCCTCGGATGCGCACACAAGCCTTCCTTAGCTTGCCTCCATGCCACCCTTCATGTGTGCCCTTGAAGTCCACTTCCTGGCTTGCCCTTGGAGCTCTCCTCCCTCGGCTCTCGTCCCTCGGATATGTTTTCCAAGTGTGATTCTCCAAGTCCTGCAAACTCAATCACACATATTAAATACAACACAACACCCTAACCTTAAACTTATTGGCACACACATCAAAATCATGATCTTCCCGATCATTCTTGGGTCTATTACCTCAACAATCTCTCCTTTTTTGATGTGTGGCAATATGTTTAAGTTTAGGGATAAAATGTCAGTCAACAAAGTAAATAACAGTAGCAATTGAAAAAACATAAGACATATCAAAAACCTAAGAGGTAACCTCCCCTTTAATCCATGTCTTCTCCCATTTTCAATTCTACTTATAATCCAAGTTAAGTTCCAAACCTAACTTAACAGCAAGCAACAGCAATTAAGAGTATAAGACATAGTAAAACCTAAGAGGTATCCTCCCCCTTAACCTATGCCTTTATCCATTTCCAATTTTCAATCATACTCCAAGATTTAAGTTAAGCAACTAACTTAAACCACCCATTTTAAGTCAAACATCTAACTTAAACCATCCATTCTTCCCCTTTGACACCATCAAAACTATTGCCTCAAGTAACCCTAATCCATGGCATCAAATGAGAGAATTTTGGATTTCTGAAAAATAGCTCAGTAAGCTAAAATTAGGCGTGCCAGTCGACTGCCCCAAGGGGCAGTCGTCTGATACGCTTTCAGTCAGATTTTTCAGCTTTTCTGTCGAATTTCAGAAACGTCCAAAAAATTCCAGAAAATTCTAAAATTGGTAAAAATTTGCAGGCATGTTTGAAATAATATACTCTATCAAGGAAAAATATCAGTCCATATAAAATTTCAAACATGCTTGACTTTTGACCAAAGTTCAAAATTGTTGAAAACCACTAAGAAAGTATCAACATTTCAACCTAGTTTTGCAATCAAAAATCTTTTAAGCTTATGGCAAAACATATAAGACATGAAATGGTTTTCAAATGTTTAAAATGTCCAACCATGATCTTTGGGCAAAGTGTCCATTGATTAAACACTTGTCTTCCCTATGGTTGGTCTAGTTTTCATATTTTGGTACTTTTAATTATTCAACACTATGCCACAAACACAAGTGAACCAATTGTATCATCCTAATGGATCAAGCACCACCTTCCTATTGTATTTCTCCAAGGTTCATCCTAGACTTCTACAAAACACATTCCAAGTCCTCTTCTTAAGGATGTAAACTCCGATTCGGGAAGAGGCTTGGTGAAAATATCAGCTAGGTTTGACTTTGACTCAACATAGTGTAAGTCTATGTCTCCCTTTGCCACATGGTCCCTAATGAAGTGATGCTTCACTTCAATGTGTTTTGTTCTAGAATGGTGAACCGGATTCTTAGTCAAATTGATTGTGCTTACATTATCACACAAGACTTTGACCTTGGAATAATGTAACTCATAATCTTCTAAGGTGTGCATAATCCATAGTAGTCAGGAAACACAACCACCCATTGCCACATATTCGGCTTCCGTAGTTGATAGAGCAACGCATGGTTATTTCCTACTACTCCAACTAACTAAGGAAGACCCCAAGGAATTGACACCCTCCACTAGTACTCTTCCTATCTAGCTTACTGATGGGCCCACAACAGGTGTCACGAATGAGCCTCAAATTTAGATATTTATAAACTGAAAACCCTTGGCTAACAAAATTAAAATGAGTAGAATAGGGACCTCAGGTCGTATTTTTCCAAGGACTAGTTGTGAATGTTTAACTCAAGCTTGAAAGTTATTCGTCGTTTAATGATTTGGGTTTTCTAAAAAAAATAGGGGTTTTTGGCGATAAGGAAATGACAATATGAAATAGCAATTCGGAATGAAACAGACTTAACTAAGCAAAAATGACTTAGGAAGTTGCAAAAACTGAACTTAACCTAGTTAACAACTAAGCAATTAAATTCAAATGATGAATTGGAATTTAAGAACTAATTACAGGGAACTAATTGCAGAGAATTAATTGCAAGACAATGAAAGCTAGAACAAAACATTGCTTAAGGAACTTGGCTTGAAGTGTAATAGAAACAAGCTTGAACACTTGAAGAAATACATGTTTAAAACCAAAATAATCCTAATTAGAACACCAAATCAGTTCATCAACAAGACTTCCCTTTGCCGTCACACAAAAGTCAAGCTATGAACCCCCTAGCTTGAAAACCAACGAAGAAAAACTTCCTTGCTCAATTGCTGTGAATCTGGCTGTTCTGCTCTTCCTGATCGGTCAACCGACCGATCAGGTCCTCTTCTGATCGGTCACGGGACCGATCAGAGGCATCTCTGTCCGCTCACCATGATCGGTCAGTAGCTGAAACATCCCGCGATCTTCTCCTTCTTGATGCGCCGAGTGCCAATCTCGCTCCAACACACTCAGATTACTTCGGAGAACCCCCCCCCCTCTAAAGCTCTGATTGCATCAGCTCGATGAAGACAACAATGCTCACTGGAACCGATCGTTGGACAGCTCCGGCGACACCCTCACCGAGTTCCTTCAGCTGCGAAGATTGATTAGCAAAACTGAACTGGAAATCTTACCTCGAAGATCTGAAACCTTGAGATGATCTGAATCTCATGTGGTCGTGCACGCGATCTGAGACAGAATGATAAAGAAAAACAAAGAACAAAGAACAACGAAGAAAATTGGATAAACACTACACTCCGCGACGACGACAGATCTGATTGGGGAAGAAGACTGTTATATTGGTTAGCAATGAACGGCTGAGATCCTCTTCTTGTCATCCAACGGTAAGATCAAGTCAGATCGAGCTCAAACTCTCCAGATCTCAATCAAGGGTCAGGATCTGCTCCTCCTCAGCTCGGATTGATCAGATCTACATCGAGTGGCTCAGATTGCCTTGATCTTTGAATGGACAGCTTAGACCTCTCGAGCTTGATCTAACGGTCATATGGACTCTGAATTTGCTCCAAACTTCATATCTTGATCCATGGACTTGATTAACTCTATCTTGAGCTTGGATTGATCAGAAGTTGACGGATGGCTCAGATCTAGTCGTTTCTTGATCGGACGACCCATATTAATCCGATGCTTGATCACCTTGATCCGGATCCAATTCTGACTCAAGTTTGATCCAATTTGATCTAGGTTCATGATCATTTGAAGCATACAAAATTAGATTCATATTTTAGTGTCAAAATATCTCAAATATACAAAGATTTGAATCAAAAGCTAAAATAGAGGTAATTCATGAAACCTAATGTAAATGCAAACTTAAGCATATAAAAGTGGATCAAAACATGGATTTGAGAGCCTAAAATAATCGTCAAAATGGTAGTTATCAACTCCCCCACACTTACTCTTGGGCATCTCGCAGAAGCTAACTAATTATGTATCCCCCCTAGATTAGTCTCAATCATAGTTAGAAGTAATTGAAAGGAAATTACCTAGGGTTGTCAATCCTCAAAAATCTAAACTCAATGGACTAGTATCTTGTTCTTAAATCAACAACATAATATACTTCATCCTTCATGACTCATTGAGATGAATTTAACTCTCAAATCCTTTCAAGGGAATATTTAGTGGCTCTCTTCCTAAGTTCTAAGGTTCAACGAAAGTGGAGCTCACTCAAACACAACATGTTTCTTGCACTACCATAAGCTTGCTTATGCTCTACTCTCCACCATCATTCTTGACTTGGATCCACATCTACAAAGGCTTATTAGAACAAGTTAAAGAAATATATAATGATAAGAATTGAAATAGAAATTTAGTGAACTTTGATGCTAAAGAATCATGATAAAGAAATATAGTGTGATAAAGAAATATGGAAAAGAAATATAGCATCATAAGGAAATATGGAAAAGAAACATAGCATGATAAGGAAATATGAAAAAGAAAAGAAAATGGGAGACTTGGATACTCAAAAATGTAACCCAATGTACATTGCCCATTTCTTATTTTGAATTATCCTGCACGTATCAGAGTTGTGGTGGAGCAAGAACTGAAGAAATTCATTGAATTCTTGGTTCTGTTCTGTGCCAACTCTACTGATCGGTCCAGAGACCGATCAGACTTCTCCTGATCGGTCAAGGGACCGATCAGGCTTTCCCTGATCGGATTGGTGACCGATCAGGGTCTGATTTAAGCAGACTTCTGAATTGTTTCTGCCTGATTTCAATCTTCTAATCAATAACTCACTCTTGCATTCAACTAGCTCCTTGTAAACAACTTCAAATTCAGAAATTAACCCATCACTTACTTCCACTTCATGTTTCTTTTTCCTTTTCTTTTGTTGCTGTTCTATTTTTTTTTCTTTTCAGCTGCTATCACAGCAAACTTTTCTTCTCAGTTCCTTTCTTCTTTTTTTTATTCAATTCCTTATAATGGCTAGCTGAGCTTCCCGATTTCCAGCAAGTTGCCACAGCTCAAACTCTGCTCCAAGTTGAGTTCAGCAGCTTACAATTTCCAATTTTTCAACTTGAATTGAAACAACAGCTCAGATTCAATTTTACAGCCAAATGCTTCAATCTTCAAATGTCAAATGCCAAGTGCTTCAATCTTCATATTTTTCAACTTCAATTTTGCAGCTTGTAGGTCACCAAAACTATTCACTGATCAGATTCTGCAACTTCAATTTTTCAGCTTCAATGTCAACAAAGTTAGCTGAAAGGACTGGTCTTCAGCTGAATAAATCTTCAACTTTTTAGCACACATTCACAGTCCACTCCTCCCTTCACTGATCAATAGCTTGTAACCCAAACTTGATACAAAACTCCTTCAAGTCGGCACACTTTCTTGTAGATTGTCAATGCTTGATTGTCCTCAATGTTTGATAGAATGCTTGCATCCTCCCCACACTTAAACTTTTGTCCGTCTTGGGCAAAGTAACATCAAGAAACATCAAAGTACCCAAGTCCATGTAAAGATTATGATGAACATGAAGATTAGGGAAAGAAAATGGAATATAAAGTAGATAAACAAGGAATGTTGCCAAAATTGATATGAAAAAGGAAACAAAGTGATTCACCTCTATAAATGTGGTCCAATCATAGAAATATAGTTTTGAAAGAACCTAAGCAAGTTCTAGAGTACAATCACATGTGTGTATCACAAAAATTAGGCTAAGTCCTCACTAGGTAAAAAGAATTCATCTCAAGTCATCAATCTAGAATCCATAACTAAGTAGTACTCAAGCATCCAAGATTTTTCATCCATTGGCTCAAATCCTAAGTTTTAACAACCAAATTTAATTTGCTTTCAAGGGACTCTAAAATGATATAGAGAAAATCTAGATGGATACATTTATTCCAACTCATGCATGAAACAAAATGCCAAAAGGGATAAAATGGTATCTACAATGACTCTTAGTTCATTCTACACTACCTAAGCATTTATTAGAAAGAACTCACTTAAAAAGAAAGATTTATTGCTAGAAACTTAAAAATGATACATCAATGAAATAAAATGTAAGAAGAACAAACTCCCATTCCTGCGATTGGAGTCGATTAAGGAGTAGCCCATCGGTAGTGGAGATTTTGGTCGAGAGACATTCTCATGTGATCAATGTCATGTGCACAGCTTCCCCACACTTCAATTCACATAAATATGTTCGGTGGCCGGAGACGATTAAGGTCAAAATCCACTTAAGAGGTGAAGTGCTACGAGTCAAAGTAAATCAACTCCTCCCTCTTGATGCTTTTTGGAAGTCCTTCCAGGAGGTTGGAGTCTATTAAGTTTGAGTACCCACTCGAGAAGCCTACGGGATCCTGCAAAACCATGAAACGAAAATACCTCCCACACGCATGCAGGGTAAGAAAGAAATGAAATACAAACAACCTCTATATAGCATGTATCCAAAAATGCATCACAACCAATAAAATCAATCTTGGGTACCTCTATGAATTTTTCACAATCAATTTCTACATAAGATGTATCAAAAATTACATCACAGCCAATAAAATCAACTTCAGGTACCTCTATGGGGTTTTCACAAACAGTCTCTACATAAGATATATCAATGAATGCATCACAGTCAACAAAATCAACACTAGAAGAAATACTTACCTTATCATGCTGAAGAATACCTGGAGGTTCTACAAGAGTAGATGTAACTATGGCCTCCTCCTAGTCATGTACAGGCTCCACTTCAATCTCAGGTTCTGGTAGACATTCAACTAACACAAGTGATTCTTGGGTTCTTGCTTTCACCATGCAAGTCCCTACAATTTCATACTTATCCTCTGAATCTTCTGACATATCAATCAATGTTGGTGGTCCCTGGGGCTCAGTGCAATCCTCTACACCTATAGAATCATCTCCAACGCATGCTTCATCCATAATATCTGCAACAACCATATTAGAAAAATTAGGACCCACAACAACTATATCATCACAAAATAAAAGATGAGAAGGGTCCTATAGAGCTTCAGAATCGAGTTCAAGACTGTCATAAGCTTTTCTATCCATCTCCTCAATCCTCCTACTAAGCATCTTCAGCCTCATCTGAGCTAAAACATCCTCCCACTATATCAAGTGAAACTTTATCAGCAATTAAATCTGCCTCAACATCTCATCTAAAATACCCATGCTATGCTAGGAGGATCCTCTCTGGGGTGTGTGAGAAGGGTAAAGAGACTTTTGGTTCCTCCACTTGAGCTGAAAATTTTGGAAATGAATTTTGAGCAGGAATTTCGGAAGTATAGCTGTTGTAGTGCCCTGATTTTATGATTTCTTCTTCTTCTTCCACCAAAATTGCAAGATCAATTGAAGAAGGACTTAGGCTTGCACTAGGGTCACTATCAACTGATGTAGAATCATTTCGGGCTGATTGAGATGGAAAATAGGTTGCTGGAAATTTTTCATAAAAATCAACCTTTGGAATGTTTAGACTTGAAACAACCTCCTTATTCCTCAAAGTTATTTCACAATCATTCCCCTTAGAATTAAGCGTAGCTTGAGAAGGTAATTGGCTTGATCCCTGGGCTTTCATTTGATTCATTTCACTAACCAATTGTCTCATGTGTCTCTCAATGTTTTGAAGCGTAGAATCATACTCTTGTTGTTGTGAATTTTGTTGTTGTATGATTTGTTGCAAAATCTCCTCAAACCTTTGTTGTTGAGCCTCAAACTCACTACAATCCTCAAAGTCTCCTTGATGAGCATGGAACTCTTGTTGGTCTTGAAAAGATTCATTAGGTTGCTCAAAATTATAAGTAGGCTGTGAACTCTGAAAATCAAGTTGTTGGGGCTGATTAAATAAGCAACTAGGCTGTTGAAATTGCCGAAAATTTGGTTGACAACTTGGTAGAATTGCTGAAAATTATGCTTCTAAAATTCTATTTGAGGTTGAAATTGTTGTGAAAGGCTGAAAATTTTGAACTGAGAATTTGCTGGAATGGTTGAAAATTCTGCTGAAATTATGAGAGAGCTGTGAAGGTTGTGGAAAATCTTATAAACTTGCTGGTTTTGATGAAAAGTTGCTGAAAATTTGCTGAAAACTCTGAAATTTTTGAATTATGGCTGATTCCAAGGTTGGTTTTGCTGAAATTGTTGATTTGGTTGCTGAAAATCTTGATAAGGCTGGAATGGTTGAAAATTTTGCTGAAAATTTAGAATTGAGAATAGGGTTGCTGAAAATTCTGACAATATTGCTGAAAATTCTGAAAAATACTGATATTCTGTCATGGAACTGCTTGAATGAGTAGAAAAATTTTCAATAGCTTCTCAAACTCTCAAGATCACCACCTGCAGTCCTGGCCATAAACAAACCAAAAATGACAGCAAATGTATACAAAAAGATAAAGCAAATGAAAATAGAACCAAAGAATATAAATATAAAAACACAAGCTCAAATTAAACAAACTCAACTAGTGATTCCCGGCAATGCGCCAAAAATTTGATGGTGACCCAATAAGGTGTCACGAATGAGCCTCAAATTTAGATATTTATAAACTGAAAACCCTTGCTAACAAATTAAAATGTAGAATAGGGGCTCAGGTCGTATTTTTCCAAGACTAGTTGTGAATGTTTAACTCAAGCTTGAAAGTTATTTGTCGTTTAATGATTTGGGTTTTCTAATAAAATGAGGGTTTTTGGCGATAAGGAAATGACAATATGAAATAGAAAGAACTTAACTAAGCAGAAATGAATTAGGAAATTGCAAAACTAACTTAACCTATTGAAAACTAAGCAATTAAATTCAAACTATAGAATTGAAATTTAAGAACTAGTTGCAGGAACTAATTGCAGAAATAATTGCAGAAATGAAACTAGAACAAACATGCTTAAGAACTTGGCTTGAAGTGTAATGGAACAAGCTAGACAATTGAAGAAATAAATGCTTGAAACCAAATTATCCTAAATTAAACATCAAATCAGTTCATCCAAGACTTCCCTTTGCCGTCACACAAAGGATGAGCTATGAACCCCTAGCTCAAAAACCAACGAAGGAATACTCCTGATCAGTTGCTGTTGTATCTGGATCTTCCTGATCGGTCAGTGACCGATCAGGTCTCTTCTGATCGGTCACGGGACCGATCAGAGCATCTCTGTCCGGTCACCACACGATCTGGTCAGTAGCTGAAACTCCCCGATCTCTCCTCTGATGGTTGAGCCGATCGATGCTCAAAACCATCAGATGCTTCGGAGACCCCTTAGCATTGCTCAGCTCCGATGAAAAACCACGCTCAATGGAATCAATCGATGGACAGGCTCCGGCGAAACCCTCTCCGGACTCCTTCAGCTGCGAGATTGATTAGCAAACTAACGGAAATTTACCTGATGATTGAAACCTTGAGAAGAACGAATCTGATGTGGTCACGCGATCTGAGAAAAACGATGGAAAACAATGAAGAAAGAAGAAACTGCACTACTCTGACACTCTGCTCTGCGACGACGACAGATCTGATCGGGGGAGAAGACTGTTATATTGGTTAGCAATGAACGGCTGAGATCCTCTTCGTGTCATCCAACGGTAAGATCAAGTCAGATCGAGCCCAAACTCTCCAGATCTCAATCAAGGGTCAGGATCTGCTCCTCCTCAGCTCGGATTGATCAGATCTACATCGGGTGGCTCAGATTGCCCTGATCTTTGAATGGACGGCTTAGACCTCTTGAGCTTGATCCAACGGTCAGATGGACTCTGATTTTGCTCCAAACTTCAGATCTTGATCCATGGACTTGATTAACTCTATCTTGAGCTTGGATTGATCAGAAGTTGACAGATGGCTCAAATCTAGTCGTTTCTTGATCGGACGACCCATATTAATCCGATGCTTGATCACCTTGATCCGAATCCAATTCTGACTCAAGTTTGATCCAATCTGATCTAGGTCCATGATCATTTGAAGCCTACAAAATGATATTCAAATTTTAGTGCCAAAACATCTTAAATATAGAAAGAATTGTATCCAAAGCCAAAATAGAAAGAATTCATAAAACCTAAAATAAATGCAAACTTAAGCATATAAAAGTATATCAAAACATGGATTTGAGAGTCTAAATTTATCAGCAGAATGGTAGTTATCAATGTCACTGCCTTGAATTCATTGAGGGTTGGTCTTCCCAGGATGACATTGTAGGCAGAGTGCGCATCCACTATCAGGAAGGTCGACTACCGAGTCCTTTTCAGGGGCTCTTCCCCGAGCGAAATGGCTAGCTTGATCTGGTCGACCGGCTGGACCTCGTTCCCAGTGAACCCAAAAGGGGTGTGGCCATAGGTTGCAATTCGCTGGCTTTAATTTGCAACTGCTCGAATGCCTTCTTGTACAAAATATCGACCTAACTACCAGTGTCCACAATGGTCCGGTGGATCTGGTAATTAGCTATGACAACAGTGATGACCAACGCATCATCATGTGGTACTTCCACGCCTTGCAGATCTTGTGGACCGAAACTGATCTGTGGTCCTCTGGCTGAGTAGAGC
>JAGFNQ010005716.1:49293-74488 GCA_024364735.1 Boesenbergia rotunda
CTGGTGACCGATCCAGCAATGACTGATCAGTCTGGTGACCAATCAGGGAGCACACAGTGAGGTTGGGAACCTACTGTGCTGCTCCTGATCGATCTGGTGACCGATCAGCGAGTATGCGATTCACCCACTAACTGGCTTCTGATCGGTCTGGTGACCGATCAGGGAGCAGACAGTGAGGTTGAGTTCCTGTGCGGATCTGCACCTGATTGGTCTGGTGACCGATCTGGCTCACTATGCAGATCGTTCTGGAGAACGATCCAGCTTCGCGGGTTCCTCACTAAGATTGATCAGGACAGTGCCTGATAAGTCTGGTGATGATCTGATCGGACTGGTAACCGATTAGGAGACCCCCTGATCGGTTAGTTGACTGATCAGAAGGCTTGGGCTGAGAAACTCAGAAATCGCCCGATATAAGGGTGGATCGGTCCGGTGAACGATCCACAACCTGGGATCGATCTGGTGATCGGTCCAGGAGAATCTCAAAGAAATCGCGATTTCTGAATGAGCGTTGGGGATCGATCAGGATGGAGCCTGATCGGTCTGGACCCAGCCTGATCGGTCTGGTGACCGATCAGGAGGCTCTCTGATCGGTCCGGTGACCGATCACTTTAATTCAAATTGCACTGTCAGACGCTCTGATCGCGCCTGACCATATCCGATTCGCTGCTGTTTTCTTCTGATATTTGATTTACTGTGTGATATACTGCTCTAACAGTCTAATTAAGCTGCAGGTGACAGGGGAGGATTCAAACACTCAAGGAGAGTCAATGGAGAACTTTCCTTAGAGTAGGTTTGCCCGTTTTTCCATCTCAGGTTGCAACGGTCGACCTGCAGACTGGAGCTGAGACTGGAGCTTGGCTGAGGGAAGCTCAGGGAGTCCAGGGATAGCTCAGTGGTAGCTGGCATTGGCAGATGAGTAGCTGGGAGCTGCAGGGATGGTGTCATCTGATGCTCGGTGGAGAAACAAAAGAGAGTAGAAGACTTCGGCTGAAGCAGAGAAGTGTTCGACAGTTTTCAATGTTGAGCTTGATGAAGTTCTTGCTGCGCCTTATGTTTCTCCTCAACTTTCTTGTTGTGTTCCTGAAGTCTTCATCACTTTGAGCAAGCAACTGCAATCGAGAGGCAACCAACTATTACGTGAGTGCTGGGAGGAAAGAACAAGGAGCTTGGAGTCTAATAGTGAGAAGACACGAAGGAGGGAGTCCTTGCGTGAGATCGTCGCTAGGTGGAGCTCGGGATAAGCTCGCTGTGTTCTTGTCCTTGCTAGGTGCTGAGTAAGAGTATTCTCTGTGTTTCATTAAGCTTAAATCTATATCCTTGTTTGAAACGCTGTGGAGAGGTTTCTCCAACGAGAAGGAGGTTGCGTTATATCTGGTGGACACCGGGGTTTGATCTACCGACGATCAAGGGATCGCCCACCTTAAGGGCACGCCATGGAGTAGGGGTAAGTTATCCTTAAACCTTGTAAACCCTCTTGTTAGCGATCTTGGTAGTTGTCTTTGTTTGCTTTCATTTCTGTTTTTAGTTTACTGCACTGCTTCGTTTTCCTTTGCTTCTTCCGCTGTGCTACTAACATGGTTAAGTGCTGATATTTGATTAGTTTGAATGTTCAAAGAGATTGGCTATATTCACCCCCCTCTCTAGCCATCCGGTTTCCATCAAGTGGTATCAGAGCTTGGGGCTCTGTTTACGGCTTAACATCCGAGAGTTATCAACGAGATGGCATTGAGGGAAGATTTTTCCACCACTCGACCTCCATTCTTCGATGGCGCCGACTTCCAATATTGGAGATCAAAGATGGAATATTATTTGAAGATGGACATCAATACTTGGTTCGCGGTGAAGGAGGGATTCACCCCTCCTAAGGATGATGAAGGCAAAGAACTTGTGTCGTGGAGATGGACTGCCGAACAAACTCGAAAGAGTGAAGCCGACGCGAAGGCGGTTGTCACTCTACAATGTGGCATGAACAAAGACCAACTCATCAAGATTGGTCCCTTCACAAGTGCAAAGGACTTGTGGAACAAACTCATTGAGCTCCATGAGGGCACCCGAGACTCAAGAATCGCAAAGAGGGATTTGTTCCTCAACCAACTCCAAAATCTCTCCATGAAGGAGAATGAATCGGTAAGTGAACTTCATTGCCGATTCAAGGAAGTCCTCAATGGGCTTCATTCGATTGATGAAAAGGTCAAGAATCGTGACCTTGTGAGGTATGTCTTGAAAGCCTTTCCAAGGAATGCTTTGTGGTCATCCATGGTGGATGCCTACAAAGTATCCAAGGATCTATCCATTGTAAAGCTAGATGATTTATTTTGTGAGATGGAATTGCATGAAATGGCTAACAAAGGCCCCAAGGAGAAGGGGTCGACATTTCAAGAGTAGAGGTAACTCTAGTGAATCCAAACTTGATAAGACTAATGCATCTTGCTTTGAGTGTGGTAGGAAAGGACATTTCAAGAATGAATGTCCAAAACTCAAGAAGAAGGAGGAGAAATCCAAAAAGAAAGAAGAAAAATTCAAGAAGAAGAAGGCCTTGAAGGCCACTTGGGATGAGTCATCCTCTAGCTCATCCGATGAAGAGAAGGAGGAGAAGAGCACACGGCATGTGGCACTTATGGCTCTTGGAGAGGAAAGCAGTGATGAATCTTCAAGTTCCTCAAACGCGGCTTCATCATCTTCGGATGATGAAGAGGTAACTTCTCCCGAACTTGAAAAGTGTTATAGAGCTATTGCATGTTTAACTAGTATGCTTAAGAAATCAAAGAATAAGGTTAAAGCATTGCAATTAGAAGTTGATCAATTGAAATTATCTAGAGATGATAACATTGATGATTTGCATGTTGAATTGTTAAAGGATGAGATTAAGTCTTTGAAACTTGAAGTTGAAAACTTAAAATCCTCTAGGGTTGTGGAAGTAGATGACTTGCATGATGAGTTACTAGTAGAGGAAAACCAATCATTGAAGAGTGAAGTTGAGAGACTCAAGAATATTCTTGAGAAGTTCTCAACTAGCTCTAAAACCCTAGATATGATCTTGAATGCTCAAAGGGCAGTCTACAATAGGGCCAGTATTGGTTACCGTCCTAAGGAACCCTTATTTGTGTCTCTCATGTCTAGAACTGACATGAGACAATCTAGGACACCCAAAATTCAAAAGAAAGTTGTCAAGGCATGGGTGCCTAAGTCTTGTTTAGTTAATGCTTTAGGTCCCAAGGTTTGGGTACCTAAAACTTCTATTTTTCGAATTGTGTAGGTAATGATTGAGGGGGAGCATCTATCAACTTGGTTCGTTGATAGTGGATGCTCCAAACACATGACCGGGGATAGATCATTGTTTACCACACTTCACAAGAAAAGTAGAGGTAATGTATCATTTGGTAACAATGGTAGTCTTAAGGTCATAGGAATATGAGACATTCAAATATCCGAATGTCTTAGAATCTCAAATGTCCTTCTAGTCAAGGGGATGAAATTTAATCTCCTAAGTGTGAGTCAATTGTGTGACACAGGTTACACAATTGATTTCCAACCAAGTCAATGTCTAGTTAGACAACATGACACCTTGGACACGGTACTAGTAGGAGCAAGAGTAGACAATATTTATCAAGTTTCATTTAAAAGTGCTACTAATGCTTTTGCTAAGTGTTTCATGTCAAAAGAAGAAGAGTCCACCCTTTGGCACCGGAGGCTAGCACATGTGAACATGAAGAACATCCGGAAGTTAGCCAACAAGGGATTAGTCCGTGGCTTACCAAGCATCAAGTATGAAAAAGACAAACTTTGTGATGCATGTCAAATGGGTAAGCAAACAAAATCGGCACATAAAGTTAAAAGCGTTGTAAGTACTTTTACTGCATTAGATTTACTTCACATGGATCTATTTGATTGTAGTACTATCATATCATTTATTGGAAGTAGATATTGCTTTGTGATCATTGATGATTTCACTAGATATACATGGACTTACTTTTTAAAATATAAGGACCAAACCCTAGATGTTTTCATTTTTTTTTGTAGGAGGGTAGAAAATGAAAAATCATTAACAATTAAGACAATTAAGAGTGATCATGGAGGAGAATTTCAAAATCAAAAGTTTTTAGAATTTTGTCAAGATAGGGGTTATAGACATGAGTTCTCTACTCCTAGAACACCACAACAAAATGATGTTGTAGAGAGGAAGAACCGTGTTCTACAAGAGGCTGCGTGAAGCATGCTTAATGAATACTCACTCCCGAGTTACTTATGGGCTGAAGCTGTAAATACAGCTTGTTATGTGCAAAATCGAGTCCTCATTCATAGGTTTTTAGGAAAGACTCCCCATGAGCTTTGGTTTGGAAAACCACCTACGGTTAAATACCTTCGGGTGTTTGGTTGTAAGGTGTTCATTCTCAACACCAAGGATCATCTTGGAAAGTTCACGGCAAAGGCTGATGAAGGGATACTAGTCGGGTACTCCCTCGTTAGCAAAGCCTATCGAGTCTACAACAAGAAGTCTAGAATGGTTGAAGAATCTTCTGACGTTGTCTTTGAAGAAATTCCAAAAGTTAATGGTCAACCAGAAGATGAAGTCCAATTTGAACTTAGGAGACTAAGTTTGAATGAGAGTCCAAATGTTGTTGATGGTGATGAATCCGATGACGGTGAGCCTAGACAATCCATAGATCAGCCGGATCCTGAGGCTGACCTTGTGTCTAGTGAACCTATTCAAGAAGCACCACCAACACTAAGGCAAACTAGATTAGCCTCTAGTCATCCCCAAGACCAGATTGTTGGAGACATCCATCATGGGGTTAGAACTAGATCATTCTTCCGGAATGAGGCTAATGAAGTTGCCCTAATTTCCGAAATTGAACCTAGAAAAATTGATGAAGCATTGAATGATCCCGATTGGATTATTACAATGCAAGATGAACTAGGTGAATTCGAAAGGAGTCAAGTTTGAGACTTAGTCCCTAGACCTAAGAAGACCACCATCATTGGAACCAAATGGGTCTTCAAGAACAAATTGAACCACAAGGGGGAAATCATTAGAAACAAGGCACGCTTAGTAGCCAAGGGCTATAGTCAAGTTGAAGGCCTTGATTATGATGAGACCTATGCTCCCGTAGCACGATTAGAGTCCATTCGATTGATGCTTGCATTTGCAGCACATCGCGGATTCAAATTATACCAAATGGATGTCAAACCGGCCTTCCTAAATGGTTTGATTAGAGAAGAGGTCTATGTCAAACAACCTCCGGGGTTTGAGAGTACCGAATTCCCAAACCACGTGTTTAAGCTGGCACTCTATGGCCTTAAACAAGCACCCCGGGCTTGGTATGAGCGGTTGTCGACATTCCTAATTGAAAAGGGTTTCGTTAGAGGCCAAATAGACCCTACACTATTTCTACGAAGAGATGGTGATAATATTTTTGTAGCCCAAGTATATGTCGATGACATAATTTGTGGCTCAAACAATAGGGGCTATTTAAATGAGTTCATTGGCCACATGGAGAGTGAATTTGAAATGAGTCTCGTGGGAGAATTGACTTTCTTCCTTGGACTTGAAATCAAGCAAACTCGCGATGGTATCCATGTGCACCAATCAAAGTATACACAAGAAATGCTTCGAAAATTTAACATGAGTGATTCAAAAGAGGTAACCACTCCCATGGCCACAAACACAAGATTAGACAATGATGAGAGTGGTAAACCCGTTGATTTAACTCAATATCGAAGCATGATAGGTAGTTTGCTATACCTCACAGCTAGTCGACCTGATATTCTTTTCGTTGTGGGTATGTGCGCTAGGTATCAAATTTGTGCCAAGGAATCTCACTTGATCGCTGTTAAACGAATTTTGAGATATATTAAAGGCACCATAGGAGTCGGTCTATGGTACCCCCGTACCGAATCATTTGATTTAATTGGCTATACGGATTCCGACTACGCTGGATGTAAGTTGGACCGGGAGAGCACAAGTGGGGGTTGCCAATTCTTAGGTTCGTCCTTATTAAGTTGGCCAAGTCGGAAGCAACATTGTGTTGCTCTCTCCACGACCAAGGCAGAATATATCGCTATGGGAGAAAGCGTATCACAATTGTTGTGGATGATTCATACTCTAGAGGACTATGGATTGAGTTACAAGGGTGTGTAAGTGTTATGTGATAACATGAGCACAATTAACTTAACCAAGAATCCAGTCCATCATTCTAGGACCAAACATATTGAGGTGCGTCACCACTTCATTAGGGATCATGTGGCTAGAGGAGATATTGTACTCTCGCATGTAGAGTCCAAATCAAATCTAGCTGACATCTTCACTAAACCACTCCCAGAAAATGAATTTAGTTTCCTAAGAAGGGAGTTAGGAATGTGTCACGCTTCATGAATTTTAAAATGCTTTCAAACCCTTCATGATGATTTTGAAATTGTTGGGAAACAATTAGGTAACTTTGGGGACATCTCACACAAACTATAAGGTTTAACAAAACATTTTTGTTTGCTAGATATGGGGTGAGATGTTAGGATCAACTCAATTTCTCAAAATGTTAATGCATCCCTTGAGAAATTAAGTTGACGAGATAATAATCACTTCGGTGACCAAGTATGGGGAAAACCAATGCATAACATATGTGTATTTGGCTCCATGATCATACTTGGACATTCCAATCAAGGCAACTTGATTGGAAACATGAATTTAATACACACTTAGTTGAAATTGCTTGAATGATTGTTGATTGAGTTTGATTCCATTTGGATGGATCAAAGTGATTGTTGAACCTATAAGGACTTTAGATCCTTATTCAAGGATCTATTTTAGTCATGAGATCATGTCCAAGTTCGATAAACTTCATCAGATCTCATGGGAAAAATTCTGAAAATCTGAAACTGAATGTTTTAGATCGTATCAGGGAGTATCAGGAATCCTGATCGGTCACCGGACCGATCAGGCCTAGGGCTGATCGGTCTCCGGACCGATCTGGCTCCATCCTGCAACGATCGATCCACAGACCGATCGGAGTGGCAGCAGTGACTTTCCAAAATTTTGACCAAGTAATCTGAGCTAGCCTGGATCGGTCCTCGGACCGATCTGGCACCCTATGGGGATCGGTCCACAGACCGATCAGGGGGCTCCCAGGTTTTTCTTCGGACCCTACTGTCCATGCCCTGACCGATTAGACGACCGATCAGGAGCGCGACTGATCGGTCACTAGACCGATCAGGACCAGGTCAGTCCGATCAGGCTACAGCCTGATCGGTCTGGGCGCTATCAGATCGAACGGTGATCCATTCAATCACATTAAATTCTGGTTGGTGGACCGATCCACCAACTGATTAACTTCGCGATAAACTCTTCAGCGCCGAACCCTAGCGCCGAAACCCCTTACTCGCGCAATCTTTGTGTCGTGTGAAAACTCTCCCAGTGTTCTCTTCTTCCTCGAGAGAGTCTCCGCGCGTGCAGTCCTAAGGAGTTCCTTCCGGGATCTGTTTTCTTCCTGCTTCCTGCTTCCTGCGATGTTTTCTCGCTGAAAGGCTTTGCGATCTCTCTTGCGGCGGGTTTTCTCCTTGCGCAAGCTTGCTCTTCCAATCTCCAAAAACTTCACTAATGGCACCTAAGTAAGTTTTTGGCTTCGTTTTTTCTTTCAAAACAGTTCATAAACTATGTTTTGAAGCTAACCAAGTTTGGTGTGTTGTTCTTGGTGTGGTGTCGTGACCTTCATTGCCGTGACCTTACTTTCTCACCATATGATCAAATCTTAATCCAAATGTGTTCTCCTTGATCATTGTGTCTTGATTACATTTTCTGATTGGGTCTTATCTTTCTCGATCAATTTGGTCTGATCTTATTCATGTGATTACTCTTTGATCAACTCGTGAATTGTTGTGATTCGACCCATGTTTGTCTCAACATTGCCCAAATTGATTTCATTCTATGTCATGATCAATTCAACTATTTAGAAAGTCTTCCAAGGGTAAAGAACCAGCTGAGGGCAGCTCTAAGGGCACAAGTCCTTCCTCATCTACACCTCCTCCCAGGCCTCCACCACTTCCATATACTCGATTTCAAAATATTCATTATGCCTTAAACTTCCAATGGCATATATTCAAACTTATGCCATGTCGATCGGTGGACCAGACCTACATCTATGAACACTGTCCTATGATTCAACAAATTATTGAATACTATGAGCTTGGACCCATCCTTTTCTTAGAGAGGCCAATAAACATTGATTTAGTCTTTGAATTTTATAATAATATGGCTAATGGAGAGTGTTGGGACCAGGTGCATGTCGACAAGGATACGAGTTCGTAAAATTTAAAATTTTTACGTGCAGCGGAAGAGTTTGCATAAAATAATTTCCTAAATTATCTTAACTTCGTATCTAGCATGCAACCTTATAGTGTATCGACATAATCATAAAATAAAAGTTTGCGAAAAGTAAACTAATTTACCAAGTACCTCGCGTAACTCGAAGTAAGGGACGAGATCCAACCGTAGCGTCCCTTGGAAGCTCCGCCTCTATTCGTGTCCACGCCGAGTTCTCTTCGGGATGACTTCACAAAGTCACGAGTTTTGTGCCGACGAGAACTACTAGATTCTCGGAAGGCACAACTAGAAGGACAAGAGAAATAATGGAAAAACTAACCGATGAAATAACGGAATCAAATTCCGAGAAGAGAGGAGTCGCTATCCGCTTCTTCTTCTTCGTCTTCGGGTTCTTCTCCTTCTTGATACCTCACGGCAAACACCCTTGTTGGTGTTGTGGTTGGGCGCCGGCCCTAGAGAGGCTAGGGTGCGCCGGCCCTAAGGGAGGAAGAAGAGGTGGAGGAGAGGAGATTAAGAGAAAGAGAGAGGGAGTAATTAATCTCTTAATTGTGTGGAATAAGGGCTAGCCTTTGGTTCCTTTATATAGTAGCAACTCCTTTGCTAAGTCTCCCTCTAAACCGAATTAACGGAATTAGTTATAAGAAATTTATCTTATAAATTTTCTTATTGCTTATTCCTTTTAAGCCTAGTCTTATTATAAACAATTTATAATAAAACAAATTAGTTATCATAAGAGATTTATCCTATAAATTCTCTTATGAATTTTATTATAACTAACTTTATAATAAAACTAATTATTTATCATAAGAAATTTATCCTATAAATTCTTATGAATTAATTCCGTTTAAACCAAGTCTTTATTATAAACTAATTTATAATAAAAACTAATTCTTCTTCTCTTTAAATTATGAAATAAATTTTATAAGAAATTTATAAACTTTCTTATTATGAAAAAATCAATTCATAATTGATTTTATAAAATTAAAATAAACCCAATTCATGGATTATTTTAACTTCCATAAAAAGAATAAATTTCTACAAATTTATTTATATAAATTTCTTTATACAAATTTATTTATCCATAATTTATAAAATAAATCGTACTAGATTTATTTAATTAATTAAACCAATTAAATTGGTTTATTCTCCTCTATTTGGCCGGCCACCAAAGAGGGTTTAACACCCTCTTTGGCCGGCCAAAACCAACCCGAACCGCCGCGAATTAAACTCATTTAATTCGCCCAAAAAGCCTTCAAAAGACTTAGCCAATTTTTAGCTTCCATTGCGCCTCTGACTAACTCAGATTCGACTTATTTCTCTTGATCGGAAAATCCAATTTTCAACTCGTTTTAAATCCCTCGGATTACTCGTAGTGCGTGTGACTAAATAGGCTTTCGATTTATGTTGGCCGTCTATAATTAACTGATTATAGAACGATCATGAGTTGCACCTAGTAGTACATCATGATCCCCAATTAATCGAAAGATCAACGGTTTGACCTCAAAAGAAATTATTCTGAAACCCTTCAGCAGCTCTAATGAATCGTGCCCCATTCCCTTCACCACCTTATACCCACTTGGTTCAGGACACGGTCTATGGTGTCAGTACCCACTAGGCTGACTACGTCACACCTAGCCCAAGTAATGTCTTACTCGTCCTTTGGATTTCTAATTACTCTCATGTATTTTAGAGACTCTCACTCTAAACATGATATGCTCTGGCCAGAGGCTTTGAGTAACAATCCGACGATAGGCCTGGGTATACATCTCCTCGCAAGGAGTGGTGAATCCTTTGTAGGCTGTTCAAACATCTTCGGGCACTTCGGCTTATACCCGATCATCCTGGGTCCACACCTCCTTGGAGATGCTTGCTTAAGATGTCAAAGTATAAGTCTCCATGACCAAGATGACTTGAACACCGCAAGTCAAAGGAACATCGCACTTAAGCCGCAGTAAGATCTTCATTGACATATCTACATGCAGATTCCCATATGAAGTCTTACAGCTAGTCACTCCAATGAACTAGTTCCCTTAACTAGCATCCATGTTTATCTCCGGACATCCCAATGTCACCAGCCAGTGAGAATCAGCTGATTAGAGAATAACCCATGCTAGTCTCAACAGAATTGATGGTGTCCGTTTTTATCAATTCATCGACTAGGGATATTTTCAATACTTCACATTTGCGCATTTAGAGATAATCACTAGTTGTGATCTCATCACAAATTCTCTTATGCTGTGAGTTGTATTGCGGACATTCAGTAGATGAGTTTAAGATCCCAATCAAATACACAAGCATGTATACTCAAATAGTGAATTATCATTTATTAATATAAATGTTTTACAATCATAAGGCGATTGCCTTAGGACACTTCTCTCATATCACTAACAGAGAGGGCACAGGGTGGAGGACCCGTGTCGCTGGTATTGACCTTGATTTTAATCTGGCTGTGTTCACTACCTTTCTTAGATGTCGCCGGTCCGGAAATGCCTTCTCTCTCTATCCTTATCTTCCGGATCCCCTTCCGGTTCCCTTTGATGGAGTCACCCCTGACTCTATCCATGAGTACTTCCTTGGTCATCCCAGATCGAGGGAACTTGGTGAGACTTCCAGTAATTTCCCCACATTTGCTGCTCTTCGTCTTTCCCCCATTGATTATGTGTTGTTTAAAATCATCACCAACTGTCTTCTTCCGACTACCTCAAAGCACCTAGACGAGATTCATCCATTCCACTGCTTGATACTCTATGGGATGCATCAACAGTTTGATTTTGACCCGGTAACCTCGGTCTACTTCTGCATCATAGTCCACAGTCTGATGTATGGCCAGACAATCTATTGGGACCGGGTGCATGTTGACATGGATACGGGTTCGTAATTTTAAAATTTAATTACATGCAGCGGAAGATTTAACATAAATAATTTCTCAAATTATTTTAACCACGTATCTAGCATGCAACCTTATGATGTGTGGACATGATCATAAATTAAAATTTTGCAGAAAGTAAACTAATTTACTCAATACCTTGCGTAACTCGAAGTAAGGGACGAGATCCAACCGTAGCGTCCCTTGGAAGCTCCGCTTCTATTCGCGTCCACGCCGAGTTCTCTTCGGGATGACTTCGCAAAGCCACGAGTTTCATGCCGACAAGAACTACTAGATTCTCCAAAGGCACGATAAGAATATCAAGAGAGAGAGATGGAAACTAACCACCAAGTAACGGAATCAAGATTCTGGGGGAAGGAAGGAGTCGCGAGCCGCTTCTTCTTCTTCTTCGGCACCTTCTTGGTGGAGGTAGCTCACGGCAACCCTAAGGGAGCCCTCTAGGGCCGGCACCCACTAGAGGAGGGAGAGGGAGAGAAGGAGAGGAAGAGAAGCTAGGCAAGAATCCTTGATCTCTTGAATTTATTTCCAAGCCTTGCCATTGCACCTTTATATAGTAGCCTCTTTATCGCCAAGTCTCCTTTTAACGGAATAAATTTTTCATAAGAAATTTATCTTATAAATTTTCTATAAATTATTCCGTTATGCCTAGTTTTTATTATAACTTAATTTATAATAAAAACAACCATGTCTCCCCTTTTATTATGGAATAAAATTTACAAGAAATTTATTATATAAATTTTTCTTATCATGGAAAAATCAATTCATAATTGATTTTATAAAATAAAATAAACCAATCCATGGTTGATTTTAATTTCCATAAAAAGAATAAATTTCTATAAATTTCTTTATATAAATTTCTTTATATAAATTTCTTTATGTAAATTTCTTTATCCATAATTTTATAAAACAAATCACGCTTTATTTATTTTATAATTTAAACCAAATAATTTGGTTTCCCTCTTTATTAGGGCCGGCCAAACCAAAGAGTGTGGGGACCCTCTTTGGCCGGCCAAATCCAAGCCGTCGCCTCACGAATTAAACTCATTTAATTCGTCCAATAAGCCTTCAAAAGACTTAGCCATTTTAAGCTTCCGATGCGTCTCTGATTAATTCAGATTCGACTTATCTCTCTTGATCGGAAAATCCAAGTTTCAACTCGTTTTAAATCCCTCGAATTACTCGTAGTGCGTGTGACTAAATAGGCTTTCGATTTATGTTGGCCGTCTATAATCAACCAATTATAGAACAATCATGAGTGGCACCTAGTAGTACATCATGACCCCCAATTAATCGAAAGATCAATGGTTGACCTCAGAAATAATTCTGAAACCCTTCAGCAGCTATAATGAGTCGTGCCTCATTCCCTTCACCATCTTATACCCACTTAGTTCAGGACACGGTCTATGTGTGTCAGTCCCCACTAGGCTGACTACGTCACACCTAGCCCAAGTAGTGTCTTTCTCGTCCTTTGGATTTCTAATTACTCTCATGTATTTTAGAGACTCGCACTCTAAACATGATATACTCTGGCCAGAGGTTTTTGAGTAACAATTCGACGATAGGCCTGGGTATACAACTCCTCGCAAGGAGTGGTGAATCCTTTGTAGGCTGTTCAAACAACTTCGGGCACTTCGGCTTATACCCAACCATCCTGGGTCCACAACTCCTTAGAGATGCTTGCTTAAGATGTCAAAGTATAAGTCTCCGTGACCAAGATGACTTGAACACCGCAAGTCAAAGGAACATCGCACTTAAGCTGCAGTAAGAACTTTCATTGACATATCTATATGTAGATTACCATATGAAGTTTTACAGCTAGTCACTCCAATGAACTAGTTCCCTTAACTAGCATCCATGTTTATCTCCGGATATCCCAATGTCACCAGCCAGTGAGAATCAGCTGATTAGAGAATAACCCATGCTAGTCTCAACAGAATTGACAGTGTCGATATTTATCAATTCATCGACTAGGGACAATTTCAATACTTCACAATCGCACATGTAGAGATAATCACTAGTTGTGAATTCATCACAAATTCTCTCATGCTGTGAATTGTATTGCGAACATTCAGTAAATGAGTTTAAGATCTCAATCAAATACATGAACATGTATACTCAAATAGTGAATATTCATTTATTAAAGTAAATGATTACAATCATAAGGCGATTGCCTTAGGACACTTCTCTCATAATACTAACAAACTCCCACTTGGCCTAATGCCAATCGCTACGGTATCCAATACCACAGGCTCTAATATGACCCTCAAACTTGCTCTGAGGCAAGGCCTTACTTAAAGGATCCGCTAAATTCCTTTCAGTGGGAATTTTCTCAATTTGTATATCATTCCTACTTATAATCTCTCTGATCAGATGATAGCGGCAAAGCACGTGTTTGAATCGCTGATGAGACCTTGGTTCCTTTGCTTGTGCAATAGCTCCATTGTTGTCGCAGTAAACCGGTATTACTTCACCAATGGTTGGAACCACACCAAGTTCTGAGACAAACTTCTTGATCCAGACTACTTCTTTTGCTGCTTCCGAAGCCGCAATATATTCCGCTTCCGTGGTAGAATCCGCTACAGTGTCTTGCTTGGAACTCTTCCAACTTATTGCACCCCCATTTAAAGTAAATACGTATCCAGACTGAGATTTGGAGTCATCCTAATCTGTATGGAAACTGGCATCTGTATACCCACGTATTACCATATCTCCTTCTCCATATATTAGGAACAGGATTGTCTTGACAGCCGCCCAATGATCCATTCCTGGATCAGACTGGTATCTGCTCGTGACGCTCAGAGTATATGATACATCGGGCCTAGTACATAACATAGCATATATGATAGATCCTATCGCGGATGCATAAGGAATCTTATTCATGCAAATCCTCTCGTCTTCTATGCGCAGACACATAGACTTTGAAAGGTTGATCCCATGCCTGATGGGAAGGTAACCGTTTTGATCTATATATGTAGACTGCGAAATACCAAGCAACCGTTTTGATCTATCTCTATAGATTCTAATCCCAAAGATATAGGTTGCTTCTCCCAGGTCTTTCATGGAGAAAGTTTTGGACAACCAAATTTTAACTGACTGTAAGACTGATATATCGTTTTCTATAAGTAATATGTCATCGACATATAACACTAGGAATACGACTTCACTCCCACTAACCTTCTTGTACACACAAGGTTCGTCAGAATTTTGTGAGAAATCAAACTCTTTGATTGTCTAATCAAAACGGATGTTCCAGCTCCTGGATGCTTGCTTCAGTTCATATATGGATCGTCGAAGCTTGCATACTTTGGTTTTATCAACCGATGTGAAACCTTCAGGTTGTATCATGTATACATCCTCAAGCAGGTTTCCATTAAGGAAAGCTGTTTTCACATCCATTTGCCATATCTCATAATCATCATGAGCTGCTATGGCTAGGAGCATCCGAATGGATTTAAGCATATCTACTGGCGAATAGGTTTCGTCATAATCAATTCCTTATTTCTGACGATATCCTTTTGCCACTAATCTAGCCTTAAAGGTAACAACATTACCTTCCATGTCGGTTTTCTTCTAGAAAACCCACTTGCACCCTATGGGCTTAATCCCTTCAGGTGGGTTAACCAAGTCCCATACTTGGTTTTCATACATGGAATCCATTTCCGGCTTCATGGCTTCAAGCCATTTGTCCCTTTCTGAACTTTTTAGAACATCTTTATAACTGATAGGTTCGTCTTCATTCGATTCACTTATGAGAAATCCGTATCTCTCTGGAATATTGCGTGTCCTATCAGACCTACGAAGAGGTGGTGTTGTTTTAGGTTCAACTGATAGCTCATCATTATGAGTTATTGGTTGTGGGTCTAGACTAGGTGTCTCTGCAATGTCTATTGGAGTTTCTTGAACTTCATCAAGTTCAATGCCACTCCCACTATTTTCTTGTAAAAGAAATTCTTTTTCCAGAAATATAGCATGCCTTGAAACAAACACCTTTTGTTCCAAGGGATGATAGAATTGGTAACCCTTTGTTTCCTTAGGGCATCCAATAAATAGACATTTATCAGACTTAGCATCCAATTTGTCTGATACAGTCCGCTTCACATAAGCAGGACAACCCCATATCTTAAGGTGAGTTAAGTGGGGTTTCTTACTATTCCACCTCTCATATGGAGTAGTAGAGACTACCTTGGTCGCGACTCTGTTTAGCAAGTAAACAGCTGTCTTAAGTGCATAGCCCCAAAAGGATTTTGGAAGAGTTACATGATTCATTATGGATCTAACCATGTCCATCAAGGTTCGGTTATGCCTCTCAGATACACCATTATGCTGTGGTGTATACGGCGGAGTCCATTGAGACAATATCCCATTGTCCCTAAGATAATCTTGAAACTCTTGACTCAAGTATTCACCACCCCGATCGGATCGAAGTATCTTAATACTTTTGCCAAGATGTTTCTCTACTTCATTTCTGAATTCTTTGAATTTCTCAAAAGCTTCAGATTTGTGTTTCATCAAGAACATATACCCGAATCATGAGTGATCATCGATAAAGGTGATCATGAGTAATATGAGAGAAGTGTCCTAAGGCAATCTCCTTATGATTGTAAACATTTATTTTAATAAATGAAAATTCACTATTTGAGTATACATGATTGTGTATTTGATTGGGATCTTAAACTCATTTACTGAATGTCCGCAATACAATTCACAGCATGAGAGAATTTGTGATGAATTCTCAACTAGTGATTATCTCTACATGTGCAATTGTGAAGTATTGAAATTGTCCCTAGTCGATGAATTGATAAAAACGGACACTATCAATTCTGTCGAGACTAGCATGGGTTATTCTCCAATCAGCTGATTCTCACTGGCTGGTGACATTGGGATGTCCGGAGATAAACATGAATGCTAGTTAAGGGAACTAGTTCATTGGAGTGACTGGCTGTAAAACTTCACATGGTAGTCTATATATAGACATGTCAGTGAAGTTCTTACTGCAGCTTAAGTGCGATGTTCCTTTGACTTGCGGTGTTCAAGTCATCTTGGTCATGAAGACTTATACTTTGACATCTTAAGCAAACATCTCCAAGGAGGTGTGGACCCAGGATGGTTGGGTATAAGCCGAAGTGCCCGAAGATGTTTGAACAGCCTATAAAGGATTCACCACTCCTTGCGAGGAGATGTATACCCAAGGCCTATCGTCGGATTGTTACTCGAAGTCTCTGGCCAGAGCATAACATGTTCCGAGTATGAATCTCTAGGAAACATGAGAGTAATTAGAATCCGTTGGACGAGAAAGACATTACTTGGGCTAGGTGTGACGTAGTCAGCCTAGTGGGGACTGACACACATAGACCATGTCCTGAACCAAGTGGGTATAAGATGGTGAAGGGAATGAGGCACGATTCATTAGAGCTGCTGAAGGGATTCAGAATAATTTCTGAGGTCAACCGTTGATCTTTCGATTAATTGGGGATCATGATGTACTACAAGGTGCCACTCATGATCGTTCTATAATTGATGAATTATAGACGGCCAACATAAATCGAAAGCCTATTTAGTCACACGCACTACGAGTAATCCGAGGGATTTAAAATGAGTTGAAAATTGGATTTTCCGATCAAGAGAAATAAGTCGAATATGAATTTATCAGAGGTGCACCGGAAGCTTAAAATGGCTAAGTCTTTTGAAGGCTTATTGGACAAATTAAATGAGTTTAATTCGTAAAGGTTTGGCTTGGTGTGGCTGGCCAAAGAGGGTGCCCACCCTCTTTGGTTTGGCCGGCCATAATAAAGGAGGGAAACCAAATTATTTGGTTTAAATTATAAAATAAATCGAGCGTGATTTATTTTATAAAATTATGGATAAAAAATTTATATAAAGAAATTTGCATAAAGAAATTTATAGAAATTTATTCTTTTTATGGAAATTAAAATGAACCATGGATTGGTTTATTTTATTTTATAAAATCAATTATGAATTGATTTTTCCATGATAAGAAAAATTTATATAATAAATTTATTCCTTTTATGGAAATTAAAATGAACCATGGATTGGTTTATTTTATTTTATAAAATCAATTATGAATTGATTTTTCCATGATAAGAAAAAATTTATATAATAAATTTATTCTTTTTATGAAAATTAAAATGAACCATGGATTGGTTTATTTTATTTTATAAAAATCAATTATGAATTGATTTTTCCATGATAAGAAAAATTTATATAATAAATTTCTTGTAAATTTTATTCCATAATAAAAGGAGAGATGTGTTTGTTTTTATTATAAATTTAGTTATAATAAAACTTGGTATAACGGAATAATTCATAAGAAAATTTATAGGATAAATTTCTTATGAAAATTTATTCCGTTAAAAGGGAGACTTGGCGATGGAGAGGCTACTATATAAAGGAACCAAGGCAAGGCTTGAATTCCAATTAAGAGATAAAGTAGCAAGCTCTCTCTCTCTCTCTTATTCTCTCCCTCTCTCTCTCTCTAGGGCCGGCGCCCCTTTCTCTCCCTAGGGCTGGCGCACCGCCTAGGATTGCCGTGAGCCTCCTCCACCAAGAAGGTGCCAAAGAAGAAGAAGAAGCGGGTCGCAACTCCTTCCTTCACGGAATCTTGATTCCGTTTCTTAGTGGTTAGTTTCCATCTCTCTCTCTTGATATTCTAGTTGTGCCTTTGGAGAATTTAGTAGTTCTTGTCGGCACGAAACTCGTGTCTTTGCGAAGTCATCCCGAAGAGAACTCGGCGTGGACGCGAATAGAGGCGAAGCTTCCAAGGGACGCTACGGTTGGATCTCGTCCCTTTCTTTGAGTTACGCGAGGTACAAAGTAAATTAGTTTACTTTTCTTCAATATTTTAATTTATGATCATGTCCACACATCATTAGGTTTCATGCTAGATACGTGGTTAAAAATAATTTAAGAAATTATTTATGCTAATTCTTCCGCTGCACGTAATTATTTTAAAAATTACCAACCCGTATCCATGTCAACATGCACCCGGTCCCAACAGTGGTATCAGAGCCGGTTAGTGTTTGACATAATCATATAATTGTTTTGCGGAAAACTTTGTCATGATCTCAATTTTGGAAAATTTTCCCATTATGGAAACTTTCCAATTATGATAAATTTTAGATATAGGAATTTCAAAGTTTAGAAATCCTCATGAAATTTCGCAAACTTTTGAAATATCCTAGTTTCTGAAATTTTATGAGAATTGTGAAAACTTCCCATTTTTTGAAACTTTCCAATTTTGGAAATTTCCTATTTTGGAAATTTTCTAATTTTGAAAATATGTAGGTTTTCTTTGTACCAGAAACTTACAATTATTCTTAAAACCTATTATGAAATCTCGCAATTTTGGGCACTTTCTTTCAAGAAAGTCTAGACAAATTTATGAATTATTAATTGACAATTAAATTTGAATTGGTTTTAAATTATTAACAAAATTCTTTATTTTGGATTGAGCCTCAGGGATCCGTCGAATTTAAAGTTAGTTGTTGTAATTTAATTTCCTATTTTGAATAAAATTGTCATGTTTAATTTGGTTACGCCTTGGGGAGCGGACCAAATTAGATTTACAACAAATTCCTTTTTTTGGGTATCTGAGCCTCGGGGAGCCACCCAAAGAAAATAATTTGTTGAAATTAATAAATCCATAAATATAATATGTAATCAAATCTTGGAAATTTTGAGGTGATTCTCAAACGATAATTTCCTTATTTGATTTAAAAGGTGATGCTCTTACATATTGTTGTCTCCAAAATTAATTAGGAAAATGGTTTCCTATAGAGTTTTCTTAAATGAGATTTTCATGAAAATAATATATGGTTGAATTAAGGGAATCTGTCTCTTAATTTAATAAGATTTGATTTAGAGAAATCAAAGTCTTAAACATATTATTTCCGAAATTGATTATGACAATTTAGGAAATTGTTTCCCAAAACAATTCCTTGAATAAAGTATGAAATTAGAATTAGGAAATCCGGTTCCTAATTCAATTAATGAGACTTGATAAATTAAGTCATATACATACTTTATTAAGGATATCGTTAGTACATGACATAATTATATGTCATGATTGTGCTTAGAAAAGAAAGGATGAGACCCAAAACCCCTTACAAAATATTAAGGCTAACACCTTCCATTAATAAGGTTAGAACCAGAGTTTTGTTTCTCGTTTGGGTTGATGGACACATCCATGCCCAGCTTGAACCTCAACATGTTCAAACCATGGAGTTAGTTTATGAATAATATAGTTGGAGTCAGAGGTCAATCATTAGTTTTGGTTGTTGGACACATCCAAGCCTGACTAAACGGTTGAATGAGTTCCAACCATATTAAAACTATTTCTTGATTAATGGGTCAGCCTTAAGCTTGGAGCATCGATTTGTTGTGCCACAGCCAAGGTCGATGTAAAGAGAGGTGCAGTTGGGTGCTATGTATATTGTTGCATACTTGTTAATGAGTTAACAACCCAATAATTTATGCAAACATTCAATTAGTTGATAGCATAAAGTGATAGTTACATATATGTGATATATAATCGGTATAATTACCTACCTTCATAGCTAAGAATAACTTGATGGCCACAGCCATGGTTGTTCTTATCTATGGTTGGATGCCAACCTATTTGGAGATGTTCCTACGATCTCCCGAATTGATAAAAAGGGTTATTCAATTCGATAAATAAATAGGATTTAATTAATGTATGTTGATGCATTCTTTATCATTCTTCTCACATAAGCTCAATTTGTATTTCTAGGATAATCACTCGATCATGTCTTCTCTGAATTTGCGTTCCATTTTGGACACCAATAAGTTAACTAAGGACAAAAAGACTGAAAAGGCACCAAAAGGCACTTGCCATCACTGTGGCAAGGAGGGCCACTGGCGAAGAAACTGCAAGGTTTATCTTGAGTCCTTGAAGAAGAAGGCATCCGATGCCGCATCCTCTTCAGACATCTTCGTTATTGAATGTCACTCTATTTCCTCGTACACCTTGGTACTTGATACTGGGTGTAGCTCACATATATGTAATGACATACAAGGGCTAAGGAATAGAAGAAGACTCATCAAGGGAGAAGCGAATTTGCGAGTTGGAAATGGAGCAAAGATTGTTGTTGTTGCCATCGGAACATATTTGCTAAAGCTCCCTACTGGGCGTGTCTTAGAATTGGATAATTGTTATTTTGTTCCTTCATTAATAAAGAGGACGAGAGGATTTGCATGAATTGGATCAACCTTTCAAAGTCTATGTGTCCGCGCACAGAAGACGAGAGGATTTGCATGAATAAGATTCCTTATGCATCCGCGATAGGATCTATCATGTATGCTATGTTATGTACTAGGCCCGATGTATCGTACGCTCTGAGCGTCATGAGCAGATACCAGTCTGATCCAGGAATGGATCATTGGGCGACTGTCAAGACAATCCTTAAGTACTTAAGAAGAACTAAGGATGTGTTCCTAATATATGGAGAAGGAGATATGGTAATACGTGGGTATACAGATGCCAGTTTCTAGACAGATAAGGATCACTCCAAATCTCAGTCTGGATACGTATTTACTTTGAATGGAGGCGCAATAAGTTGGAAGAGTTCCAAGCAAGACACTGTAGCGGATTCTACCATGGAAGCGGAATACATTACGGCTTCGGAAGCAGCAAAGGAAGCAGTCTGGATCAAGAAGATTGTCTCCGAACTTGGTGTGGTTCCAACCATTAATGAAGCAGTGCCGGTTTACTGCGACAACAATGGAGCTATTGCACAAGCAAAGGAACCAAGGTCTCATCAGCGATCCAAACACGTGCTTCGCCGCTATCATCTGATAAGAGAGATTATAAGTAGGAATGATATACAAATTGAGAAAATTCCCACTGAAAGGAATTTAGCGGATCCTTTTACTAAGGCCTTGCCTCAAAGTAAGTTTGAGGGTCATGTTAGAGCCTGTGGTATTGGATACCGTAGCGATTGGCATTAGGCCAAGTGGGAGTTTGTTAGTAATATGAGTGAAGTGTCCTAAGGCAATCGCCTTATGATTGTAAACATTTATTTTAATAAATGAAAATTCACTATTTGAGTATACATGATTGAGTATTTGATTGGGATCTTAAACTCATTTACTGAATGTCCGCAATACAATTCACAGCATGAGAGAATTTGTGATGAATTCACAACTAGTGATTATCTCTATATGTGCAATTGTGAAGTATTGAAATTGTCCCTAGTCGATGAATTGATAAAAACGGACACTATCAATTCTGTCGAGACTAGCATGGGTTATTCTCCAATCAGCTGATTCTCACTGGCTGGTGACATTGGGATGTCCGGAGATAAACATGAATGCTAGTTAAGGGAACTAGTTCATTGGAGTGACTGGCTGTAAAACTTCACATGGTAGTCTATATATAGACATGTCAGTGAAGTTCTTACTGTAGCTTAAGTCCGATGTTCCTTTGACTTGCAGTGTTCAAGTCATCTTGGTCATGAAGACTTATACTTTGACATCTTAAGCAAGCATCTCCAAGGAGGTGTGGACCCATGATGTTTGGGTATTAGCCGAAGTGCCCGAAGATGTTTGAACAGCCTACAAAGGATTCACCACTCCTTGCGAGGAGATGTATACCCAAGGCCTATCGTCGGATTGTTACTCGAAGTCTCTGGCCAGAGCATAACATGTTCCGAGTATGAATCTCTAGGAAACATGAGAGTAATTACAATCCGTTGGACGAGAAAGACATTACTTGGGCTAAGTGTGACGTAGTCAGCCTAGTGGGGACTGACACACATAGACCGTGTCCTGAACCAAGTGGGTATAAGATGGTGAAGGGAATGAGGCACGATTCATTAGAGCTGCTGAAGGGTTTCAGAATAATTTCTGAGGTCAACCGTTGATCATTCGATTAAATGGGGGATCATGATGTACTACTAGGTGCCACTCATGATCATTCTATAATTGATGAATTATAGACGGCCAACATAAATCGAAAGCCTATTTAGTCACACGCACTACGAGTAATCCGAGGGATTTAAAATGTGATGAAAATTGGATTTTCCGATCAAGAGAAATAAGTCGAATCTGAATTTATCAGAGGCGCACCGGAAGCTTAAAATGGCTAAGTCTTTTGAAGGCTTATTGGACGAATTAAATGAGTTTAATTCGCAAGGGTTTGGCTTGGTGTGGCCGGCCAAAGAGGGTGCCCACCCTCTTTGGTTTGGCCGGCCATAATAAAGGAGGGAAACCAAATTATTTGGTTTAAATTATAAAATAAATCGAGCGTGATTTGTTTTATAAAATTATGGATAAAGAAATTTATATAAAGAAATTTATAGAATTTTATTCTTTTTATGGAAATTAAAATGAACCATGGATTGGTTTATTTTATTTTATAAAATCAATTATGAATTGATTTTTTCATGATAAGAAAAATTTATATAATAAATTTATTCCTTTTATGGAAATTAAAATGAACCATGGATTGGTTTATTTTATTTTATAAAATCAATTATGAATTGATTTTTCCATGATAAGAAAAAATTTATATAATTAATTTATTCTTTTTATGGAAATTAAAATGAACCATGTATTGGTTTATTTTATTTTATAAAAATCATTTATGAATTGATTTTTCCATGATAAGAAAAATTTATATAATAAATTTCTTGTAAATTTTATTCCATAATAAAAGGAGAGATGTGTTTGGTTTTATTATAAATTTAGTTATAATAAAACTTGGCATAATGGAATAATTCATAAGAAATTTTATAGGATAAATTTTTTATGAAAATTTATTCCGTTAATAGGGAGACTTGGCGATGGAGAGGCTACTATATAAAGGAACCAAGGCAAGGCTTGAATTCCAATTAAGAGATAAAGTAGCAAGCTCTCTCTCTCTCTCTCTTATTCTCTCCCTCTCTCTCTCTAAGGCCGGCACCCCTTTCTCTCTCTAGGGTCGGTGACCCTTTCTCTCCCTAGGGCCGGCGCATCGCCTAGGATTGCCGTGAGCCTCCTCCACCAAGAAGGTGCCAAAGAAGAAGAAGAAGCGGGTCGCAACTCCTTCCTTCACGGAATCTTGATTCCGTTTCTTGGTGGTTAGTTTCCATCTCTCTCTCTTGATATTCTAGTTGTGCCTTTGGAGAATCTAGTAGTTCTTGTCGGCACGAAACTCGTGGCTTTGCGAAGTCATCTCGAAGAGAACTCGGCGTGGACGCGAATAGAGGCGAAGCTTCCAAGGGACGCTACGGTTGGATCTCGTCCCTTTCTTCGAGTTACGCGAGGTACAAAGTAAATTAGTTTACTTTCTACAAAATTTTAATTTATGATCATGTCCACACATCATTAGGTTGCACGCTAGATACGTGGTTAAAAATAATTTAAGAAATTATTTATGCTAATTCTTCCGCTGCACGTAATTATTTTAAAAATTACGAACCCGTAACCATGTCAACATGTACCCGGTCCCAACAGTAGGGGGAGGATCTAGATTCCCCTATGATTCTAAATTTGAAAAACTTGATTGAGAATCCCTAAACTTAAAATCGGGTTGTCAAACAACAAAAAGGGGGAGATTATTGATGCAGTCTGGCCCTGATTGTTGTTTTGGTGTTGACACCGATTTTAGTTTAGGTGGATGATTATTGATGATGATCAAGTCCTGATCGGGGATCAGGCATGGTATGGAAAATCCTAGCTTGGAGGGCTAGGTGTTGGAAAATCCTATCCTGGGAGGTTAGGTGTTGAAAATCCTAGCTTGGAGGGCTAGGTGTGTGAAAAGTCCTAATTCGGAAGAGGTGGGTGAAAAGTCCTAGCTTGGAGGGCTAGGTGAAAAGTCCTAACTTGGAGGGTTAGGTGCAAATTCCCATCTTCGAGAATTAGGTGAAAAAGTCCTGGCTTGGAGGGTCAGGTCCTAGCTTGGAGGGCTAGGTTTGGAAAAGTCCTAATTCGGAAGGGTTGGGTGAAAAGTCCTAGCTTGGAGGGCTAGGTGAAAAGTCCTAACTTGGAGGGTTAGGTGCAAATTCCCAACTTGGAGAGTTAGGTGAAAAATCCTTAGCTTGGAGGGCTAAGGTGGATGAAAACTTAGCTTGGAGGGCTAGGTTTTAGTCCCTGGATCGGTCTGGTGACCGATCCAGCTATGACTGATCGGTCTAGTGACCGATCAGGGAGCACACAGTGAGGTTGGGAACCTACTGTGCTGCTCCTAATCGATCTGGTGACCAATCAGGGAGTATGCGATTCACCCACTGACTGGCTTCTGATCGGTCTGGTGACCGATCAGGGAGCAGACAGTGAGGTTGAGTTCCCGTGCGGATCTGCACCTGATCGGTCCGGTGACCGATCTGGCTCAATATGCAGATCGTTCTGGAGAACTATCCAGCTTCGCGGGTTCCTCACTAAGATCGATCAGGATAGTGCCTGATCGGTTTGGTGATGATCTGATCGGACTGGTAACCGATCAGGAGACCCGCTGATCGGTCAGTTTACCGATCAGAAGGCTTGGGTTGAGAAACTCAGAAATCGCCCGATATAAGGGTGGATCGGTCCGGTGAACGATCCACAACCTGGGATCGATCCAGGAGAATCTCAAAGAAATCACGATTTCTGATTGAGCGTTAGGGATCGATCAGGACGGAGCCTGATCAATCTGGACCCAGCCTGATCGGTCTGGTGACCGATCAGTAGGCTATCTGATCGGTCCGGTGACCGATCACTTTAATTCAAATTGCACTGTCAGACGCTCTGATCGCGCCTGACCATATCCGATTCGCTGTTGTTTGCTTCTGATATTTGATTTACTGTGTGATATACTGCTCTAACAGTCTGATTAAGCTGCAGGTGACAAGGGAGGATTCAAACACTCAAGGAGAGTCAATGGAGAACTTTCCTTGGAGCAGGTTTGTCCGTTTTTCCATCTCTGGTTGCAACAGCCGAGCTGCAGACTGGAGCTGAGGCTGGAGCTTGCTGGGAAGCTCAGGAGTCCAGGGATAGCTCAG